>VWZG01008382.1:682990-736402 GCA_013396735.1 Grallaria varia | reverse complement strand
TTTAGAAGAAAAGTTTTCAAAAGTATGTTCATCTTAATTATTAGGCTTTTAGTTCAATTTTTCACATTTAAATTATTTTCCACAACTTACTAGGAAGAAGGTAATAAATGCTGAATTTTTTCCAAATGAAGGATCTGTGTGACAGAGAATAGTTCAGAACCATGAAAGGACAGTGTTACAAACACAAAACAGTACCCTCAAAGGGCAGATACTTTTTCTGACGGACAAAAAAGATTCTTTCAGGAAGCCCACTTCACAAATGTCCTTGATAAATACTGTACTTCTTTGTTTTTGTCTACATATATTTACTATCTTACTNTTTTTTTGTCTACATATATTTACTATCTTACTTTTTCCAAAACTACTTTAGTTGCAGAACTAAGTTCAGCTTTTATAAAACCTGCCATAGGATTAGGGTTTCACTCTGTAGCCTTGCAAGAGTATCCTTTTCTTATTTTATGTCTGAAAGCTGACCTAGCCATTGTTTGTAAAGTACTTATGCTGTAGTTTCTTACATCTTTTCAAATATGTTCTTCATAACTTCCCTGCCCCCAGAAAAGCCCTACCCAAACTGTAGCCAGATGCTTGGCACTTTGTAGGAAATACTGCAACAGCAAGCAAATGTGTGTATAAAGAAAATCTGAGGTGATATCAATTTCAATAATAAAATATATTTCATTTTCAAGTTCCTGAGATATTATTAAAAAGAAGGAACAGAATAAATAGGAAAGGAAACATGAAAGACATGCTGACAGAGTTCTAGCAAACATTCAGCAGGAAATTTAAACTGATGTTCATATTGTGTCTTTTGTAATGGCATCCATTAAGGATATCCTGGGCAGGTTTTCTTTTATCTTGAAAGCTACAAATTACTATAATCTTCATCCAATACGTGCTCTCTTTGGTTGTAATATCTATTTAGAATGAGAAAAGTCTTCCAAAAGCCCTTTTTATTTAGCATTGCATCAAATGATTGAACAAACAACACAAAAAAGATCTTAAACAACATTAAGCTTGCAACATCAAGCACTCACAAGGCAAATACGTCAGAATTTCTTTAACCTCCATTAGGTACTGGAGGATACTGACAATGCCCAGGTTCATCTGGTTGCTTTCCTTGAGACTGCCTCTTCATTTCCTACAGAGAGAGTCATCTCAGAAGTGCCATGACTGGGGCAATTGTCTGTTTCAGCTCATCTGGAATAGCATTTCAGGAAAGATGACTCTCTTCATTTACCAGAGAAGCAGCCTAAGACAACTGCTNGTTCTCAGCAGCATCGCCTCAATCAGAAGGCTGCGTGTTCGTATCACGTCGGGGTCACCAGCTAAGGTAACTCTTTGACATAAAGCCACATGAATACTCTCCATTTCTGAAGCAGTAGAATACAGTAGAATACAAAGATTTTCAGAAGTTCTGTTTGCTGTCTTCATTTTGACTCCATTTGGGTACCTGCCATGCTCTCTGCAAGAAAAGGAGCATTACCTTCATAAGCTGTCTAAGCCAGAAAGTTTTATTGTTCCAGCTTTTAGCACATTCACTACTCTGTTCTCTTCCAAAGCAAACCCCAATTTCAGAGCAACCCTCATTTCTACTGCTTTTTGCAAAAATATTTTGAAACATAGAATTTCTTTTTTTCATTTTCCTCCTTGTTTCGCCCGTAATTACTACCCTTAGTTTAAAGTTCAGCCCCAATGAGAACTGCTGGATGAATTAGTTATTCATGCTTCATACCTTTAACTATTGCTTTAGGACTCCTCGACTATCCAGAGACAATTAAGATAAGATTAATTCAGATACTCTCAACTGCCCCTGAAAGCAGCTCTGTCTTCACATCTGATAGGAGGTGGTTCCCAGACTTTGGACCCCAGCGAAGTGTTAAACACAATGAATTTCAGTTATTTAGTAATTTCTGTCTACGAACATGTCTTTCCTCCTCTGTAATTTTTTGTTTATTTTTAGTGTCAATAATTCCGTGACAACAAGCAGTCTGTACTCTACATACAAATCCGGAACACTTTAAAATGCAAGCATCAGTATTTTAACAAGCCAAACAAGGGACAACATGTTAGTTCTGTATACAATTTCCAGGTGAGCTATTCTCAAAGGATTATATAATCATTAAAATAAAGAGTTTTGAAAATTGAAATAAATATTGCACTTCAGCATGTCAGAGAAAATTCTATCTTGGTTTCATATATTTCTCTTAGCTCAAATATTTTTGCTCACTTTCCTATGAGTGTAACAACTTGGCTTTAACTTATTTTTTGTGTGGATGTCAGCTGCTTTGATAATCACTCATGGATTTTGCTTTTATTTTTTTGGAGAAAAGAGGAGCTCCAGGTAAAGTATAATAAAGGTCAGAAAAACCAAACAAAATAGAAAGAGATGGGAACAGTAATACTGGCAAATCTTTAAACATAATCTCTGATGCCATGAACACCACCTTTTGTAACTGAAAGAATAATAGGTTTTGCAATTTCATTATGAATACCAGACATATTTGGGTGGAACAATAAGAAGCACCTGGAGAATTAGATACTGAAATCCTGTTATAAAAAACAATCAGGTATTTTTGAAAATCCTGCCTTTCAAGCTTAAAAATAAATGCTTCTATTTGGCTTTCTTCCTGCGAGGTCTTGCAAGATATTTTGTCCAGGACATCCTTATGAAATCGTACAAAGGAAAAAAAAAACTGAATAGAGAGTCATTTATATCTTCTGGAATAGACAAAAGGGGATAGTTTCCCATCTTCAGTTTGTAGTGAATTGTAGTCACCAAAATGCAGCTAATTCAGTGCAATTACTACCTTTTGTGTTCCAGAATTTCTGGAGTTTTCAGCAGTGCCTTCAACTAAAGAGTCACAAACTGTTCAGCCCCCATAGGATAATGTTAACTGAGTACAAATGTTTTACTTGGAAAACAAAGGTATTCTCAGTACTATTTCAATAGATATTGCTTGAGATATAAATTTAAAAAGTTGAATTTTTCAAAATTGCTGCACGTGGGAAATTAATTTAGGCAAAGATAATTAATTCTTGGAAAACCACCCTCAAAAAAGGCAGGCTGTGAGTTCAAGAAGTGTATGGACAATGCCCTCAGGCACATGGTGTGATTCTTGGGATGTTCCATGTAGGGCCAGGAGTTGAACTCGATGATCCTGATGGGTTCCTTGCAACTCAGCATATTCTATGATTCTATGACAACCCCTGTCTGTAAATGATCTGGACACAGCACTCTAGGTGGAGTCTCAGGATTGCAGAGCAGAGGGGAGAAAAACCTCCCTGAACCTGCTAGCCATACGGCTTTTGATGCATAAACATTTCATGATCTGTCACCATTATGAAATCAAAGAAGTATGGGGATATTTGTGGAAAGCTAAATGTTGAGCTGGAAATCTGCAAATATTCAGCTGCAAATCAGGTGATGATTATGCATGTAAAGAAGGTTAAGGTCTGAATAATTGAGTTCACCTGTTCCTGAGCCATAGCTTGAGAAAAGTTCGCTGATATTTTTAAATTTTGAGCAAGAACAACCTTCAACACAACCACAGCCTTTTACCAAAGGAAAGAATATTAGACTTAAATGTACCATATTATACATCATTCACCCAGCTGAGTTTCATTAAGAAACTGACATACATTGAAAAGGCATTCAGAAAAGGGCAGTCATATCTCAAAACTTTTAACTTAATATGACTCAGTTTGTTACTAATGTCTTTGGCAGTGGGGGACATGAAGTAATTTCTTTTTAAATCCTCTAAAATATATTGTCAACTCTCACAGAAGCTATGGATGCTATAGGTTTGCTTCTTGATTGAAAAGCAGCTTTTAATGTCCTTGTCTTCCTTAATGTATACATATTTTTTTGACAATATAACAAGATAAAGGACCAGCAGATTTCCTTACACACTCAACTTTTGACCATCTCAGTCTAGTTATCTTTTGCTCTACTATCCAAACTCATTATTCCCTGAAACTTCCACATGAACTGCTCCCTTTTCTCCAGCTGTTTTCGTAATTTTTCTCTTGACTTTCTTCCTGCAATATGAGCCCTGTGTTGCCTAATTGGACTAGACCAAAACTAGATACAGCCCTCCTTTTCTAGACATGCATCTTCGAATAGCCTTTGTAAATATCACCTTGTCACAACAGTGAATACTCATTACATACCTTTTAATACATAAGCCTTTTAATTTGCCACTCCACTTACCTAGACCTCTCTTAAAATAGATGGAGGGCAACATGAATGACAAAAAAGGGCATAAATCTTGTCTCAATATAAAAAAAGAATAGGCTACAGATTTATAATCTGATTTAGTCTATCCTTTAATGAGTGTGTCAGAGCAGAGAAGTACAGAGAATTATAGCATTTAAATACCAATGTCCCACTTGGATTCTCTTCATGCAAAGAGCATGGAAACAAAACGTTGTGATGTTACATACCATGGAAATGCATGACATGATCACTCTGTTTTAGCCAAAACATCACTCATTTCAATACAGAGGGCCTGCGTACTGAAGGTCAAGACCTTGTGACTCCACCATGCATGTTCCTGTTATTTACCTTCAAAGTAATTTCTTCCCATAAGTAGCACATTGCATGTTTAGACATGGCAGTACCATGTTAACAGGCAGTTGCTGTACTTCCCAGGGTTTCAAGGTGTATTTGTTTTACTTTCCACATAGAAGTAAGAAAGTCCATGAAAACTATTTGGAAGATAATAGTCAGCATGACTCTCTCAGGCTAAGACAACCTCTCCAAGCCTTACTAGTATAGCTCTCCCTAGCTGACACCCTTCTCAGTCTGGCCACAATACCATAAAAATTAAGTAATAGTTGGTAAAGGGGATGATTGGTCTGGTTTTGGCAAGAAAACAATTGAGCAAGTGTGCTGTTTAAAGGTAAACTGGCAGGAGAAATGAACCCAACTCAAAAGAGTTTAGAAGTCAGAACTACAATTTAATAAAAAGATTGCAATAAATACACTGATACAGAGGAAAATTGGTTTTAGTCCACAAAACCTAGATGTACAACCTAGCACCCTGGGGCATAAGTAGAATGGTACCGAGCACCATGTGGTCCCCTTGCTTCCAAAGCAAAAAGAAAACCTATTGATAAGGATGGTGGTCACAGTCTGGTCAAAAATGGCAGTCACAGACCTGATGAGGTTCTGGTCTTCTACTGGATCTGATGAGTGGTGCCAGAAGTCCCCAAACCCCAAGACTATATATGCTTGGGTTTAGATGGGAATGCCCAGTACTTCCCCAGGGTGAGGGGTTTCACAACGGGTAAATTAGTCTGTGAGTCACAGGATATTTGAAATACTTGATGGCCCATTAACAGGCATGACCCCTCAGGCTGGGTGTGAAGATGCTAATGACACATTATCATTGGTGTGAAGACAGGAAACTCTCCGATCTCACAGATTTCTCACACACCCAGCTCATAGCCTGAGGTGTCAGGTGTGTCCTGGGCAGCTGCTGCAAATGATCCATTATTAACAGTTCATGAGGAATGACAGAGAGGATATAGAATACACAGTTCTAGTTACACTCACACAGTGATAAACTGGTCCCAGTTGCTATAACTAGGACAGCGAGGTTCAATTATTTTGCAGATTTAATTCTGAATATGAGTATTTTTTTCTCTGTTTGACATCAACAGGCTTATAAAACACAGGACCTGGGATCTGAACCGGGGAATGGCAAATAGACTCCAACTCTGCCTCAAAAAAAATAAGTGAACTTTTGGAAGTATGCCTTATCACTCACTGTCTCAAATTCCACATCTGTAAGGCAGAGGATATTCTTTTAATCTTCTCTAGTGGTGTCATGATTAGAAATAGCTCCACATGTTGGTAATTGCCATAACTGAGGGCATATGCCATACTCTTCATAGCCATGCCTACTAGCTAATTCCTTACACACTATAAATCTGACTTCAAAGTTCATCCCAAGATTCAGCAAGGTAGATAGAGTAGCTGGTGTGGGGGCTGCCCTGATAGGAAAGGCACAGTGTTTCAGAGAAACCATTTTGGCTAGACTGGGCATCCAGATTAAAGATTACATAGGTACAATTCTACAAAAAATGTAGAGTTTTCACTCCAGCTGTGGGAAAAAACCTCTTTGTCTATATGTGGACCTGTGGGAAGGAGATGCCTCCCTTCTCCTGTGCTACAGTCCTCTTAGCTTGCTCTTCATCAGCAAAAGTTTCCTTTGAAGTCAGGTTTGCAAAATTTTCACTTTTGTCATGTTTATTACTCACATAAGCCACATAATCAAGAAATTTCATATGAAATCACGTAGCAGAAGTGATTAACCAACTAAGTATGCGGAAGTGATTAAACACCTGAATAATTTCAAAAGCTGGTTTGCCTTACAAACTCCAAAGATATTCAAATGCTTTTGAATATTATGGTGACTATTAATGGATAAAATAACAGAAAAGAAAATTTATCCAAAAACATATTTACTGGTAGCTTTTGTGTTTTTTTAGCTCATGGTCTGTAAATGGGATTTATGAACTGCTCTGAAATCAGAGTAGAAAGGTAATAAATACATGTTTACTTTCCTTCATTTGACTCCCATGTTCTTTGCAGGAAAATATTTCTCTGTTAATACTTTCAAAACAGCATAGGGAAGTTAGCTGTAATTCCATTAAGTCCTTTTAAGACCCAGTATAGAAAATAAGCAGATATTAAATTCTCAGGTTTTGGTAGTTTCTGTCAGTTTTGTAATTTCCCATTAAAAAGAAACAGAAATTGTTTTTAAAGGAGCATGTCACCCTGAGTTCCACTACACAGCTCATAAATCCAGTCTGTATTTTAATTTAGTGTGTCAGAAAGTGACTCATTTGTTCATTATAACATTAATTCATTCAGAGCAGTACTTTGTCAGGGAAACACAGCTACTATAAAACTAATCATCTCAGACTATCTAGTCTCAGGAAAGACAAGTAAACCTCCTTCTCATGATGAATGGAGGCATACCTGGGCTAGAAAAATGGGTTATGCTTTAAATTTTATTGGGCAAAGTAACACCTATTCTTAGAAACTACCTGGCAAACATCAGTGACAAGTATTCTTAGAATGATCTCTTCTTACTCAAATTCATTAGGGTAGATTAGTATAAAAGTAGTCCTACCAGAGTATTCACAGAATCACAGAATGGGTAAGGTTGGAAGGGACTCAGTGGGTCATCTGCTCCAACCTCCCTGCTCAAGACAGTGTCACACTAGATCACATTGCACAGGATTGCACCCAGATGGTTCTTGAGTATCTCCAGTGAGAGAGACTCCACAACCTCTCTGGACAACCTCTTCCAGTGCATGGTCATACACACAGTAAAGAAGTTCTTCCTCATGCTCTTGTGGAACTTCCTGTGCATCAGTTTCAGCCCATTTCCTCTTGTTCTATTGCTTGACATTACCAAGAAAAACCTGACTCCTCTTGACACTCTCCTTTCAGATACTGATAGACATTGATGAGGTCCCCTCTCAGTCATCTCTTCTCGAGGTTGAACAGGCCCAGTTCCCTCAACCTTTCCTTATAAGAGAGATGCTCCAGTCCATTAGTCGTCTTTGGTGCCATCCACTGTACCAGCTCCAGGAGCCCCATGTCTCTCTTGCCCTGAGGAGCCCAGAACTGGACACAGCATTCAAGGTGAGGCCTCACTAGGACTGAGTAGAAAGGCAAGATCAACTCTTCACATGTGATTGTGTTTCAAGCTTTTCTTCATCTTCCTAAAGGGCAACAGTACAAGGAACTTTTGTGCTTTGATGAAAGTTGGGATTTTTAACTCAGAGAGTGTTCAGACACTGGAAACGGCTCCCTGATTGTGGAAGTTGTGTTCTCCATAGGAGGAGTTTTTGCAGAAAAGCAGAATATGTACATGCACTTCTGGGGTTTGCCTATACAGCTGAATACTGATAGTTCTTAAAGGAACTGGTAATCCTCACAATTTGTCACACACCGAGACGACAAAGTAGTCAGCATGGATTCTAGTAATAGAAGTGCCGGGGTCAGGATGTAGAAAATGTCTACAATTGGAGTCAAAAAATAGAATCAGTACCCTGCATGCTTCTTGCTGATATATGAGGTGCTTTGGTTATCTCCTTTGTAGTTTTGTGGGAGAAACATAACTTTGCATCTAGGAAACACAAGTTTTCGTCATAAGGCTGTCAGACTCATTCCTGATCTGTTTTCTTCGTTTGGAAAGCTGCGACTGGTGCATACCCTTGGAGAATGATTAGGACAACAAGGTGTTTTAGCCAGTACCCATGACTACCAAAGAAGGCTTAATGCAAGATTGCGAAATTGTGATCCCACCAAAAATTGTTGTTAGGAAAAACACATTTGCTGTATTTACTATAATTGCTATATTTACAAATATATTTGCATATAATGATGCGTAGTATTTTTAAAGACTGCATTTTCTTCTAACAAGTACTGCATGGAGAATAAACTTTGCAATCTTCAGTTTACACTCTTCAGTTGGATCTGCCTCAGAAAACACTGTTCTTATGCAGATGTGAACTTTTGTGAGATTTATTCTGACACAGGAACACTAGATTATTTGTTATGGCACTCTCTAATCTTTATGTGATTTGCTTGCCCCAAAATGCTTTTTGAAAGACAAAAGCTGGTTCAGAAAACAAAATGTTAGGGGAAAAGTGGGTGTGTGTGAAGAATAATATCAGTTACCTTAATATACTTAAATAGTGAAATATCTCTATTTAATCATTAATATAAATGTCAGTATATTAGTTTGATATTTTCACAGTTGTTTACAGAGCAATACCTGTTGAGAAAGCAGGGAAAGGCATTGCTATACAAGTTGAATATGACTTCTAAGAATATGGAAATTTACTCATTGACAGCAACTGGGCATATTGGAATGAGATGTACTGTAGCCAATGGAGTCGGTGCTGCAACGCACATATTGATGCTCATTGGATGCAGCATGTATTTTACTCCTTACATAGGAGGCAGGGAAGAAGAGACACAATCCTCATTTTAGAAAGGAAAGAGGCAGTACACCATTGGGTTTTTTACAGAAGGAAAGAGAAAAGGAAGTAGCAGCGTCCTTTCCTATGCAGTAGGTTCCTCTGTTATAATGTGTGGAGCCCACACTGAGTTCTAGTAACCAGCAACTATAGCATGAAAACTGTAGTTTTCAATTCAGCACTTAAAAAAGGCATATATATGGTATTACTTTAATAGTCTAAAAATGCTTGTGTACTTCAACTACTACCACTCAGGCAAACTCCTCTTGTCCATTATTTTGGAAGATTAACAGTTTTGGTATGGCAGGCTGCCCTGAGATTAACACCTCAAACTCTTCCCTGCCCCAGAATGGTTGATTTTGAATTATTCTGCAATGAGCTGCATGCCATGAAGCACTGATTACTCTGTCATTCAATCTAGTTCAGCCAGCTATAGCTTAGACTGAGAAATCCGCTTGGCTTTCTAGTATCACTCCACAGAGACAGGGCTGTTTACCATGGTGGCAGGTGGCTAATTCAAGGGATGGTGCAGCCTCCATTACAGGCTTGGATGTTGGTGGTGGGCACAGACACATTTGCATCACTTTTAAATATTTCTGTCGAGAATGAGGGAACAATTTTTATGAATATTGACAATTTTTTGCCTTTGGTGGGACAGAGGGTGCATCCCTCAATGGGTTAGCTGGTTATACTCTGCTAAAAACTCTTCCTCCTGAGAACTCCAGCATCAATAGCTATCCCTGTGCAGTGTAGTCAGTTGTGGAAATCAGAGGTCCTGACATGGTAGTGCTGACAATCCTCCTTGATTCTCCTGCTTATTAACCATCCATTTTTAAGGATCCCTTACTTTTCAGCCTAAGCGAATTACCTTGTATGGAAAACATTGCTGTCATGGGAATCAAACCAGAATGCAGGCAAATGAAAGGATAGTCCCAGCTTCAGAGTGCAGAAAAGAAAGAGTGTAGAATGGACAGAGTGCAGAAATAAACAATTTCCTAAGTTACGGGTTTAATTTTGGATTTGCAGCAGTCTTTGATCTTGTTTGTATAGGCTGTTGTTTATTTATCTTAGAAGAGCATCTAGACATCCCAGTAGGGATTAGAGCTTGTTGATGATACATGGAGTACAAAGTTCAAGGCATGTAAAAAAGATATCCAAGTGATGTATTGTTGAAGCTGGTGATCAGGAAGCTGTGTGGCTCTGTTATGCTGAATTCAAGTCACTATCTCCACAGTCACATTTTTCTGCAGCTACTTGGACCAATTATGAAACATGCCAATAACCTCTATTCTGCCAGGGAGACCAAAGAAAATGTAGTATTTTCCTTCGAGAACTCTGTAAACAATTTCCTGAGTGTCTGTCAGCCCTTCTAACTTTCAGGAGTCATTTCTTTCTGGTAGGTGAGGAGAGGTTGTTAATTTACTCTGTTTAAGGGATGCAGGTTAGAAAAGTTTATTTTCCTTACTATTATAATGTTTGTATTTCCAATTTGCTGAATGTGCCTGGAGAGTCGTGATAGACACTCTGTAAATCAGGCAAGGGAATCATATGTTTAGATTTTTCTATGAATTAATCAAGGATTATGACAACCTCATCCTTCCTTCTCCTCCCACATTGTTCCTCTCTTCTTGCAGTATCATTCTTGTTCCATTGAACTGACATATTTGAAAAACAAAAAAGCTGCCTGGCTTGAAACAAAGTATAAGAACCTGCAAGAGTTTGGGTTATGAAAGAAGTGGATTTTGTCACTGAACAGAATTAAAAGTCTCTACAAAGGAAGGTAAGTCCAGAGACACATAGTTCAGGTGGCGACAGAGTTTCATCAGCGGTACTTCTGTTTAATTTTGAAAAATGCAGTGTTTCTAAGACTTTTCTGACTACTACATTTAAAAAATTTGGTTTGTTTGTTGTTGGTTTTTGGTGTTTTTTTTGAGTTCAGCTGGTTTGTTTGCTAGTTCATTTGGTTTAGTTTTTGCATCATTAATTTCTATCCTTTTGCCCTTTGAAATGTATTTACCAAGACTGCTTGCTTTTATTGGAGACCTATTATTTTTCTACTCAGAGCAATGGCTTTCTAATCAGAATCAGGCCCCAAGTAAAATATCAGATCCAGTCACTTCCTCTATACTGTGAATATTTAGTATCTGAATATTTTTCTTGTAGATGAGCCTTACATTTTCAGTATACTGAATACATTGACCTCGAAGGGGATTTTGAATGGAAAAAATATATATAAATATGCCATCTGGTTGAAATTTCTTCTTCAGAGAATTAAATCTACATTTGAGCGTTAAATGACACAATACAATTTGTAAGCATGTTATTTTTTCTGTAGTGATACCAATTCTTCTAAAGTCACAGAAGAAATGAATTTGCAAAGAGGGGCTGGTTTCTTTGATTCTCTGGGTTGATGGGATGCCACATTTCAGTGGCATTAGGTGGACTGCAATGGAAAACATGTTTTCCTATTAGAAGAACTATTTTCTGTAGCTGTAGGAAACAGCAAAAAAAGCAGTCTCTCATTACCTCGTGCTACAGATAAATTCATAAATACATTTATTGGAATTTATTCATATTGATTTTTCATTTTCTAAATCACTTTTCCATTGCAGCATCTTGACAACCTACATGTTAAAGCACAATACATTAATATTTACATGCTGCCTAAAAGCCACACACAGATTTTCCTTACTGTCTAATGATTTTCAAGCATGAATGAAAAAGGGTTGAGAAAGGTGACCTTTACAATGGGCACGTGTATGATTTATACCACCAAAATGGGAAATTATTATAGGTGTAGTAATATACTGTCACATAAACTGTTGCAAGTGGAGAGAAGGTCGGCCAGTAAAGACCCATTTTCTAAAATGGAAGGAGTCAAACGATCGGTCTGTCAATGTTCAGCCAAAAGGCAGTTATCAAGACCTGGAAAAATTTCCTCAAGACATCAGTAAAGGGGAAGGGAAGTTGTCTAAAAAGAGCAGTGTTTGTTGCGTCCCTGTGGGGAGAGAGGAGGGAAAGATCTTATTCCCAGAAGTTTGTATTAGGTATGAGCTGTGTCTACAATAACAGACAGAAGATTCAATTCCCTAAAGATTGTAGTTTGCTGTTTAAGACAAAATTGCACATTGGCAGATGACACATATGCAGAAAAGCCGGCCCCAAGGCGTGAGACTGGAGACATTCCCCGTTGTCTTCTAGGGAATTGTCTGTCCTTCTCTTTTCTCAGGGGCTGCAGGAGGTTGCCCTGATTTTACTCGCTCCTTGGTAGAAAAGATTGTGCATTCCTTTCACCAGACCATTACGACCAGGTGAGTGGGCTCTTGTGGTTTCTTCCTTCCTTCCTCCCAAGGAGGGAAAACCTGGTCAAAATGCTGCCTTTTGCATCAGGGCATATGACAAAGTTGTCTGTTGGGCCCAGAGGCATCTGTACAGTTTTTCAGAAGCTTTTTTGAACATGTACTCAAACTATTCCCCCTACCTGGTCACACACAACTTTATATTTTAAAATTAATTGTGGATGTGTTTATTTTTATTTTGAATCTGTGTTAATGCTTCTGTGAAGCGAGTGCTTTATTCTCAGCCTAGGAAAATGTGTATGCTCTGGGGAAATTTCTCTTTTTCAAGTATATAAGTGTTGCAAATGAAGTAGAAGGTTTGAGATGTTACTTTTATTTGGTGACTTCTAGCTATTCATAAATTTGCCAAGATTTCTTCTTTGTTGCTGGGTTATTTGGGGAGTTTTTAGTTAGTATTTTTCGCTCTCTTATATTCCTTTTTTTTTTAATGAATGAAAATGTAGTTTTAGTGAAATGGTGTAAATCGTGTTATGGTTGAGAGGACTGTAAAAGGCTTTGGTTGAACTAATAATAGCAGTGCGGTCAGGTCTTTGTAAGCTCATGGAATACTGTTAAAAAAGGGATAAGGTGGCTGGCTGGAGTGTAAACCAAATGAGAGAGAGAGATGGTACTCTCTTCCACCCTTAGCTGAGATTAACCCTATCTGGTTTAGCTGCCTCAGACTCCCTCTGTAGCTGATGAATTAGAACAAGTTCTGTCCAGAGTGAAATTCCTCCTAGCTACATCAAGAAATTTGTTTTTTTCAGAAAGTGAAGGAAATTTAAAAGCTGAAGTTCAGGGAGAGGAAGCTTATGCCACTAATTTGGAGAGCACTGTTGCAAAGCAAGAGATTGGATGAAAAATATACTCAGGAGCATGCTTTTCACTTAAAAGGTCCTTTCTTATCTATAAAGCTAAAAGCACTTTGCAAAATCAGTACTTTTTTTTTTTTTTTTAACAGTCTACATAAGTACAGAGACTAGAAGCAATTTGTACAAAAACTTTGTTATAGTGAATAAAATCTTTCTGTTAAATTGGAGATCAAACCTTTATTACCAGTTCTGTCACAAATTTTTGGCTTCATCTTTGGTGGGATGTTTGGGGCCATGCTCCCTGGAAAGCATACTTCCTACCAAAGCACTTAAATTAATTGATTAGGGGTTTCTGCTCATTCTCTGCACCCAGCAAGGATTTCTTTAGAAATCTGCTCACACTATTCTGCTTCCGAAGAAGTAATAAAATGCTCGCTGACCTACGGCCTTTCAACTGTGTGTTCTGCTATTGCACTCCTGGAAAAAAAATTCTCTTAGATGGGGACAGAGAGTTTTCAGGCTCTCATTCCTTCACGAATAGCTAAGTCTGCAAGGCTCTTTTATGGAATAAATAATTTTTTCAGTTTTTGATTTTTTAATCGCTGTAATTCCGAGAGATTTACTGTGGATGCTCTCAGCACTTTTTACCCTTTCTAAATGCTGCAAACACTATGGATTTTTGTCACAAGTGTTGTGATCCTGGTGTTTTTCTGTCTAAGAAGAGAGCTTATGGCCTGGATACTGAGAAAAGTTGTTGCCTATATTGTCTGTAGTTACTTCTTTGATCACTAGAGGTTGTTGTGTACATGCAGGCTTAAAAACTGCCTTTTCTTCAGAGATGCTATGTGGGCTGAGGAATTCAGAGGCTAAGGGAGGACAGGAAAGATATTTTGTTCCTATGAACTGGGAAGTCTTGGCCTTTGGGTGAATTAGTGTACTCTGAATTTTGTGGGTTTATCCTGTAAGACTGAAAGTTCAAGCTTTCTGCCCCTTTGTACACACATTACTGTAGCAGAGCAAAAAGGCACAAAATACAAACTCAGAATTAGCATTCTTTGCTCTTAAAGTTTCTAGAATTATAATAACTTTGTGAGTTTGAAAATATTTTTTTCTGAGTGTTCTACTGTAATGTTTCTCAGATCTAGGATGCTAAACTACTGAGGGAAATCTGACTACAGTGGTGTGGGCTTCATTTTACATCCACTGTGATGCTGAATTTCTATGAATCTGCAAATTCGTTGTGTTTGGGCTAGTTTAAATCTAGCAGACCCCTGCTAAAACCAAAGGAAATTCATATCCTACAACAAGCATAATGTTTCTGTTTATTCTTACTCTGTCATATTTGAGGAGTCCTGGGGACAAATTTGTTCCCCACCCATTGTATCTGTTTTAATACGTACACCCGAGACTACCTGGGGGACCATTCAGATGATTCTTAGGGTCATGCATGTGCATCTGGGATCTGTTTGATGGTGTGTTTTAAAACATGCCTATAACATCTCTTACTTGCAGTGTTACTGGACTTCAGTCTTGTCCATCTTTATATGTCTCTTCCCACCCTGAGATGGTGGTTCTTACCCAGGGGCAGGAAGAGTTTAGGAGCTGGTGAAGAAGCCTACATTAGAATGAGTAAAATGGCACCTGGCCATCAGAGGAAGGGGAGCAAGAGATGTGGGGCCCTTCCAGATCTTCTGCCCACACCAGAACTGGTTTCAGAAAGCAGAAGAGGGCCATGCACCATGGATGCACATGGTAGTCTCTGTGGTGTTGCACTGACTGTGAGAGGTGGCAGAGTTATCATCCTGGCTCAGTTGGAAGCTCCCGTTATAGCTATCAGTGTGGGTGTCTCATCTAATATTGAGAATGGTTTCATTTCTGAGAGCTCAGCTGTGGCCTGTCTGAAAGACTTTTTATTAGATAATGGTTTTGATTTATGGTTTAATTTAACTAATTTGGATCAATATTTAGCAGGGCTTCCTTTGATTTTCCCCTTGCAAGTGCAGCTGGAACCCAATCTGTAGCCGGTCCTATTCCTTTTGAGGTGTCCACTTTAAAGTGCCAGCAAATGAATTTCTATGTTGTGATGTAAAAAAACCCCCACAACGAACAAACAAACAAACAAACAAACAAACTAACTAACTAACTAACTAACTAACTAACTAACTGACTGACTGACTGACTAACTAACTAACGTTTTTTAAAATATAGAATAATGAGTTGTTCTTTCTTGCAAAGTGAATGACACCTCAGGAAAAGGCCTCTTATATTTCAGAAAAGTTGTGCCTGATCTCTGCATATGCAGTTCTGTCTTGCTCATTAAGTAGATTAATTATTTTTTTTACCAACTTTGTGAGTAACTGGATTAGTACTTTTTGCAAATATGTTTAAAATAAAAAAGTACTCCCAAGATCCTGCCACTAAGAGTGCGATCAAATTTGAAGATCCTTACAGATTTTTTTCTGCTTTTAGTCCCTTTATAGTAGGGGTGTAAATTAAATTATTTTTTGCAAATTATGTGTCTGACCAGCTGCTGGGCAGATATTTTTGGGGTGAAGACATTTTGCATCTTCTGTGTAATTTCTTTGCCCAGTTTGGAATAAACAATCTCTGAATAACTTGCTTCCTGCAGTACCTGGGAATTACAGAAAAAAGGAATTAATTTCAAGGCCCAAGTGTTCAAATTCTAAGAGAATGTCT
Source organism: Grallaria varia (assembly GCA_013396735.1). Taxonomy (NCBI): domain Eukaryota; kingdom Metazoa; phylum Chordata; class Aves; order Passeriformes; family Formicariidae; genus Grallaria; species Grallaria varia. The sequence goes on along the minus strand of VWZG01008382.1, from coordinate 720,552 downwards.
GTGGTAATTTTGAAGGGAAGAGCAGTGTCTCTCCAGGAAGAACCTCGGCTGCTCTAATCCTCCTCTAATCTTTCTCTGTTCCCTCTTCCATCTGGCTAAGATGTGCAACATGGAATAACAGACCTTTCTTTGTAAAAGTCCGTCTTTGGCTCATGCAAGACAACAAGGAAATGCATTATTGATCAGAGTGGCATACATAGTCATCTTTTCCAAACTAAAACTAGAGATACTGGGTAACAGAAAGAAATGTGGAGTAATTGTGAAGTGAATAGTGACTGAAGAATTCTCACAAAATAAAATAAATGTAAGAGTGAAACACAGGCATAACTCATGTTGCCTCTCTCCACCTGCCATTGGTGAAGCAAAGATGAAAATAGAGGGCTGACGTGTTACTATGGTACTTCAACCTTACTCTGGCCATTGGAAAAGGACCACTGTGCAATGAGTATCAGACGCCTGTATTTTAAAGCATTTTGCGCATTTTTCTCTCACGTTAGTTTTCCTTATAAAAAGTTAGAGAAGGATAAATAAAATCATGACAGAACTTAAATGAAAATGCACAACAGTCCATGTGGAGAAGTTGTCTGTCTCTCAATCCGAGTGGTAAGCCACCCTTCTAAATCAACTGAATTTATAGTGGACCTAAAATGATGTAAGGTATTTTTTGTTCTGTGTTCATTTTTATTAATACTCTGCTTGGTAAATCTCTCCTTTCAATCTTTTCTACTCTTAGTTTCTACCTGTTTACCATTTTAAATTTCACAGGGTTTTTCTGTGAAGCTTGCTCCTTTAACTGTGAAGTAGTCAGGATTTTATGTAATTATGAAGCCCTGTGTTTCCTTAGAAAACTAGGACACAGATTTCCCGGGAGGAATTAGCAAATAATTAAAATATTGAGGAAAAGAAAACAGCAATGAAGCATCAGCCAACAGGGTCACAGACCTTTGATATTTGATAGCGTTTTTATTTGGTTTGTTGTTAAGTATTTCAACTAAGAGTTGTCCTGTGCTTGACTCTTGTGCTGCCCTGTTGGGGTGAAGGAAAGTAAATGCAAGAAGAACTGGACTCAATGAGTTATGCCTTGCATGTTCTGAGATTAATGTGTATGCATTTACTTCGTAGTTTGTCTAATTCCATGTTGTTCTTTTGCCTTGCTTTTGTCCTCCTTCCTTTGTCCTCCCTTATCCTTCGCTTTAGACAATCAGTATTCACACCACTATTTGATGCCTCCTGTGCCTCTGCCAGAGGCAGAATGACATATTTGTGTCAGCTTTGGTTTTCCATGTGCTCTTCTGTGTCTGTAACTCCACAAAATAACTTTTAAGGTGACCTTTCTTCCTCTTTCCTATTTTTTCTTCCCTGGATGGAACACAAATTCTGTTTTCATTAATCTCTACTGTAAAATCTAAATTCTGGGAAATTTTGCTCTAGTGTCTCTTGGAAATATTTTTAGTTAAGATGTTATATAGGGTTTGTATTGCGAGGTTTTCATTACAGGAGTGGGGTACAGGAGTGGATTCTGTGAGAATACACCAGGAGGGGCCCTCATGTCTGACAGAGCCAGTTCCAGGTGGCTTTAAGACAGACTTTCTTGACAAAGCTGAGTCAATGAGTGACACTGGTTGCACACCTGTTATAACCTACTTAAGAAAAGGTTAAAGCAACTGTGCAATAGCAGCTGGGAGAGGAGCTTCAGCCCATGGAGATGAGCCTATATTGTCTCAGGTTTGGCAGCAGGACTTGTCACCCCATGGAGAGAGGAGCCCACTGTAGAACAGGTTTGTTGGCAGAACCTGTGACTCTGCAGGGGAGCCACAGTCGGAGGAGTCCATTCTTGATGGACAGCACTCTGTGGAAAGGATCAATACTGGAACAATTATTGAAGAACTGCAGTCTATGGGAAGGAACCACTTTGGAAAAGTTCACGAAGGACTATATCTCATGGGAGGGACAGTGTGCTGGAGTTGGAGAACATGATGGGGAAGGAGCAGCATAGACAAGGCATGATGAACTGACCACAACCACCACTCCCGGTTCCGCTGTGCTGCTCAGGGGCGGTGGAGGAGGTAGTGATGTTAGGAGTGAAGCTGAGCCTGGGAAGAAAAGAGGGATAGGGGGCAGGTGTTTTTGGATTCATCCTTATATTTTATTATCCTTCCCTGTTTGAATGACAATAAGTTAAATTAATTTTCCCAAGTCAATTCTGTTTTGGTTCTTTTAGTTATGATGGTAACTGGTAACTAATCTCCTTGTCCTTATCTCGACCCATGAGCTTTTTTTTTTTCACTTTTCATCCCTTGTCTTGTTAATGGAGTGGGAGTGATAGAGTGGTTTGGTGGGTACAGGGTACGAGGTCAACCTACCACAGATATCATGTTCCACCTCTCCTCAGGAGTCTGAGCTCTGAGATCAGTTTCATGTTTCACGGTGCGTGTATCTCCCTGCAAGTTGGTCTTTCTTTTTGGAATTATTCCAAACATAGAAGAGGGAGTAAAGACTGGAGACATAAAGCCTCTGAACTACAGTGACTGTGTGCATAGACACAAAAATTATATCTTACAAGTTCAGATTTCATACAAAACTTGTTGAGATTTGTCTATTTGTATAGGGGTATTGTTTCATTTTTTTGAGGAATAAAAACTCATTGATTTAATCTTTTTTTTTTACTTATATTATGCTGTCTACTTGGTAGTGCTTAATTTCTGTAGAAGCAGGCACAGTAGAGATCAATATTACAAAACTTACACTTTGTTGAGGAGTACTCATTGACTGACTTTTCACCTAATTACCTGTGATGATCTAGTCTCAATCATTAAAAAAAAAGAAAAATAAAAGAAAAATAAAAAGAGAGTTTGTAATGCCATTTGGAGTTGGGAAGAGACTACCTGTGCATGTTTTGCAACAGGCTGCATATTATATGTTAAACCACTGCACATCTGTGATGCAATTTCAAAGCCAATTAAAGCTGAGGGATCTGTGTGTGTATATGGGCGTATTATGTATACATCTCTGAAGCTGGCTTTTGTGCCAGAAGTACCTTTCTCCTCTAAGGAGTCAGCATTTCTGTGATCATACTCTGTCATGTTGAAGGATTGATGTAGGAAAGCCAGCTAAATTGTAACATTAGAAAACTAAGAAGCAACAAACAGTTGTTGAGTAGGCTCAATTACTGACCTTAATTTCAAAACTGAAGTGTCCGTTTAGGAGCATATGAACGAATTATGCTCAGATTTAATTCTGAACTCAATATACTCTATTAGTGATTTTTGGAACCCACGCTGTCAAACACCAGTTATGTGTTTTAGTAGCAGGTTTTGATGAGAGTCAGTAACAGTTTTTGTTTTAACAGATGATTGCTCCCATAATGGAAAAAGGGAGTGTCCTTATCTGTAGTATTCAGGTAAGAATGCTGCTGGTCATCTGTTTCAGCTGTGAAAAATTTAACCTGAAACTGTATTACATCTTTTAGCTGCCACTGTTTCTTACACACTAATGAAACTTCCTTATTTTAACGGTTTCTATAATACCCCAAGTAACCATTGTTAGGAGGTTGAATTAAATTTTTCCTATATCCTAGTATTCTTAGAGATTCCATCGGCATGAAATAAAATCCAGTTCATCTTCATTCCACCCTGAATTGCTAATCAAATTGGTGAAAGACAAAATGGGTCCAGCTTGCATGGAAAGCTGCAGGGATTTTGATATGCTGTAAGCAGAGTAGAGAGAAATCTGCTCCAGGGGCCTGATGAAATGAATGCTGATTCACTGTTAGCTTTGATCTTTGGCTGCTAAGGTTGGCTTATTCCTTACAAATATTCTTTTTCATCTCCTTTACAAGTTCTTTCCTGAAAGTGTGAGTATGAGTTCTCAACTGAACATAATTGAGTTATGGAGACTTAAAAAGTGCTTTCTGTGCTAAACCTTGGTAACCAGCTGTGTGATTACTCTGATTTAGCTTCAATTCCAGAGTAACATACTGTTAGCCCTAACAGCATCACTGTTTTTTTAGATATATCTAGACTGAATGTAGACTATCATATCTTCCCTTTTGTGACTACAGAATCTACATGTATCCTGAGGAATTTTTTCATATGGCAGTAATTGAGAGGCTGTGCAGACCAGAATGGAAAGAGAGGCCTGCTGAACTGCAGAGGTAAGAACACCACTGAGGATACTTACGGGGTGCTAGGTCACATCCTGCATGATCCTTCACCCTTTGATTACACAAAACTTACAGCCTTCTTTCCCCCACCTGACTGTCTTTCCTTGACATCTGCTTTTACCATATGTCCAAGATATGAGATATTCGATTTTTTCCTGTTTATGTTCTTCTGAAAAAAATACTATGAACTACAATTCAGTTACTGATGACATCTGTATATTAACCATTTCCTGGTGTGTTAGCCAAGTTCTATCAGCAGCGGTAAGAAGGTTTGGTCAATGTGGGACTGAATCTTTTCTTTTGTTACTGTTTTGTCTGTTCTACCACTACAAGATTGTCCCATGCCTCATGGAGAATATGTGATTTTGAAATAACTTGAAGTTGTGTGCAATTAAGAACTAGCTGAACAACTGAATAACTAAGACAATATCACCACCACCTCATACTCCAAAGCAAATGTCAGAAAAGACAATGTCTTAGCTTACACTCTTGCAACAAATCATCAAATACAGGATATTTGCTTGTGGGATTGTTGGCTTCTTGAGGAAGTACTTTGGTAAAAAACTTGCAGCTGTTGCCAACAAATATGACAGCACCTCCTAGATGCTGATGGGGTGTTGCACAACTGTTGCTCCAGTGCACTGTTTGGAGTCATATACATTGAAAGATTTCCATGTAGTTACGGGAATGTAAGCAATTTAATGGAATCAACTGCTTGTGCCTTCCTGGGCAAGAAATAGAATGTCAGCGAGAGATGGCAATAGTTTTCTATATTAGAAAGCTGGTGAGTAATGGGAGAGGGGTATTTCAGGGTATTTATTGGTTTCAAAGACATTGGTAGGGCTCCTATTTTTCTGTCCTGGATGAAGGTAATTTTTAGAACATAGAATTCAGTTTTTGTTAGGAAATGCATTAGTGGAGACAACAGCAAGATCTCAAATGAGAAAGTCTTTCATCTGAAAGAGATTAACTTGTTCAGGTACTGCGCAGAGGAGTATTAATTTGAGATCATTGCAATCCATAAGCTGGCAGTGAAATATGCCATGGGCCTGGTCTGTGACATTCAAAATGATGATGAATGAGGAAAAGCTGTAGCAGTTTCTTTTTCTATTTCTTCTTGAAGACAGCAACACAAATCTCATCTCAGCAATCCTCTCACTCTCCAGAAGTTAGGTTAGTGTTCAGTTTGCTTTGATGGTGTCTGATGTAGAAAGTAGATGCTGGAAAACAGTAGATCTGAGGAAAATATCTCCATGGCCTGAGTAGAAGAGCTTCTGTAAAAAAGAATAATAATTTAAAAAAAATTTTTTGAAAAGGACAAAATAAATCATCCAGGTTCTTTTCAGAAACAGCTGATATTTGCTTTAATGTGCAGTGCTTTATCTTCCTGTTCTTACCTTGTCCTGCGATGAAGACCTCACAGTGTGTCTAATATAATAATACCTCAGAATGGAAGGAGAAAGGGCAAAGAAAAATATGAAGAACAAGTCCCTAAATTGTATTAAAGTTTCTTAAATGTGTTAGGAACAAGAACACAGTCAGGAGATTTTTACATTACTTCAGAGGCAGCTGGATGAGCAGGAACAGAAGAGGAGGGGTGGTTGTTCTCAGCACCCATTCAACGGAAGATTCAATGGCTTGTCTCGAACACAGAAAAGTTTAAGCTTTTGCTGTATTGGCTTCTGCTCTCCCTCTAAAGACATTCCTTACCATTGGTTTAATTTCAGCAGTACAAATTAAGAGTCTAATTACAAACAGTAATGACCAGTGTAAGAAAAGGGTGTGATTAAGCTCTGGACATCAGAAAATGCATCACTGTGATGGCCTTCTGTTGCAGCCATGTGGAGTTTCAGGACGGTGGCATTTCAGAAGGTTTAATTTCAAAACCAGACTTTCCACTTAATCTAAAAATCAATCTCTGGTCCTATTGAAATCCAACAAAGCCATTCTGAATCCATCCAGCAGGCAACTGTGGTGTTTTCAGGGATATTGACACATCAAGAGGGTAAGTCAAACATGGCAACTAAAGAGCATGGGGATTCTCCGAGATGTCAAAACTGGACAATTTTTGATCTAGCTGCTCCAACTGGAACTGTTTTCTTCAGAATATTGACTGGGTGATCTTCTGAAGTCCGTTCTAACCAATGTGACTGAATGACCATCTCCATTTATTTGTATTTTGGGGTGGAAGGCAAAGTCTAGGTATAGTACCAAGGGATAAATGGGGCTAAAAGCACAGGTAAGATATGGTCTCCATAGCAGACAAAATTTAGGAGTGCTAAAAAAAACTCTAGTGTGTGTAAGGAACTGAGACTGGCAGACATTATTGTCCAAGTAGGAGGTGGGCAAAAAGTTGATGAATCTCTCAGTAATTTAGAATATGTTGTGATATCTAGTTGAGTTAAAGATGAAGTCGGGGTTCTTCAGAAAGCTTGTTTCTCATCATCCAGGTTCTTACATTTCATTAAATCATGATTGTTGCTTATGAAGAAGTTGAAGGTTGCTTTCTCAGATTTAAGCTCAGAATCACAGGATAGCTGGAGTTGAAAGGGTCCTCTAGATCTTTTCTAGTCTCATCCTGCTGCTCAAAGTAGGGTCAGCTACAGACTGATATATACCCAATATGGAAACAACATATTGGAAGGGAGTACTGTCTTGTCACTTGTCATGAATGGTAGGAGGCAAGATTTAAAGTTCCAGGAAACGCCTTCAGTCTCTGGTCCTACATTAATAATTCTGCAGGTAGAAAAGCAGAAATTCCTCTCTCAGGAACCAGTTTTGATGGTGACTACTGTACTGTTCAGACTTTCCTCTAACATTGCTCTCAAGTGCAACATGCCTGCAGATACTGCCTTGTTTGGGGTCCAAAATGAAACAGTTTTGCATTACATCACGTTGTTCTCTAGGTCATTCCACCAACATGAAGGGGCCATGTAGAATTTTCTTCTGAAGTGAAGTAGCATAGAAAACCAGGCAAGAGATATTATTCCTACCATGAATACAAACGTTTGTTACCTGCATGCTCTTAAATTCTTATGTTTAAGTTGGATTGTACTCAGCTTCTTGTTGTGGTAGTCCATATACTTCATAAGATCCTAAAAGAAATGGATCTTCCTTTAGACCCAATTAGTTCTGTTCTGAAAAGGCCTTAAATTGTTGAGGAGTTCTAAATGCCAGACTTGCAGATTTATGGATAGAGTTAGAGCTAGTGATTGATAAGAACCTTTTTACCCTGAATTTGTCTTCTCCCTTCCTCCCCTTAAGCAAATAAATGGCAATGTCAATGATAACACAATGCAAATGAGTTTTCTTATTTCTTTGCCAGAACTTGGAAGGCAGATAGTGATAGAAACTGGCTGTCATGTTTCAAATCCTTTGTGCAACTGAACTACTACCAGCCTTGCTGTCCAGTGGGTGTCCTTCCAACAAGTGCAGACTTACACTTGTTTAGAGTTTAAAAATACTATAAACATTTTCTTTAATATGTAATTCAGGGCTCATAAACCTTCAAGTCATCCAAAGTCAGCTGTCATGCTCCTCAGGTTCTCAAGCTGTCTTCTGCTCCTTTGACTTCCCATTCTCCTTGTATCCTCAGTCCAGTTATGTTAGATTTTGACCATAAATATTTTTTCTACTAAAAATAAATATATATACATTTGCCTACCCAACCTTGTTCTAAACTCCTGCTTTACCTTGAGGCAGACACTAATATGCATATGTAATGCATTCTAGGGCTGAGGTTCCTACATAGTTTATGCTCACAGTTTATACTCACATTATTATAGAGCTCTATTTTACTGAGTGCCGACAACTTTATGAGTCTGCTTTAGTTTGTATTCCAAAGCAGTTGCTTAAACCATGAATTTGCCTTGTTTGCTTACAAATAAGCAATTTATTTTTTAAATGAACTCTTTTTGGCACTTACTGCTACTCCCCCAATATGGGGTGTTTAACATCTGTCATGGGTTTGTCTTGTTATCAGAAAATATAAGAAACTGCATTAAAACAACTGATAGACAGAAACCAAGATTGCCATTTTCCCACCGCACATTGTGGCCCCAAGCTTTCCCAGTAACTTCTACTTACACTGGCAGACATTATTATTTCAAATATTGAAATAATATGCATAAATAATATGCATAACAAAAATGATAGTACACATTTAGATACTGGTGTGATTCAGAATATGATTAGATATCTCTGCAATCTGTGTCATTTTGTCCAGCTCCAGTTGCTGAAGCTGCAGGTAACATGAGCTACTTGACAAGCAGAGTGGCAGGTGCACAAGAACCACAGATTTGTTGTGAAACAGCACTCTTTACTGGATATACTTCCTGTGCACTCACCATGCTCAAGCAAAAGCCAGTTATTTAACACTATCAATAAAATCCTGCCCCTAAACAGGGGAAATAGTCCTCTGCTTTGTGACTGGTTGACTGCATTTCGTTGAGTTTGATATATTAAGGTTTCAAAGGTCAATCAAGTTTTGATTCAGATATTTTCTTAGTCTCATTGAACACAAGAACTCCTTCGGTGTTACCACATTTATTATTGCAGATGCTACAACTCCTTATCAGTAATAGAATCGGGTCCTCAGGTCCTTGGTGTTTCTTAAAACAAAACAAAATAAAACAAATCAGAAAACAAACTACAAATCCCCCCTAGGGCAAAACATAACAACCCACCAAAAAAAACAAAACAAAACAAAACAAAAAAAAACAAACCACAAAAAAACCTCATGAACAAACAACCAAGAAACCAAAACAACCAGCTTGAATCTTCAAATGTTCTTCCATAGTTGTTCATGCAAACCAAGGATTAGGAGTAATAAAATTTAGAGGACTAAACAACATGTTGTGAGTTATCCCATGGCCACCTAATTGCCCATTGGGACAGATTGTTGTAGAACTGACTTTCATAGAATATATCCTACAGATCCATAAGTATATGAAAGTATTCAATTATTAAACTTGAGAAAATCTGTGATAAAAACAAATAGATGTTTGGTGCTCTCTTGAACTGTAATATACACTCCAAGACATTGTGTTTTCCTGGCAGTACAGGACAAAATCTTAAGATCCGTGGAGGTTTCCTTTCAATAATATCCTAAGTGGGATTATAAAAATTGGTTGGAACCTTTTGAAAAATTGCTTCTCCTGTACCAGGCACAAGAGTTATGCTGATACAATGATTGTTTTTCTCTCTGTTTATTTCCTTATCAATATTTAAGATTGAGCTAGAGGAGAGGGAGGGAATAGCCCTTAACAAAATCACCATGCCGGGTAAAGGTGGGGTAACACTGAATCTGAGTTAAGACTCTCAGAATGCTGACAAAAATGCCCATCACTGACTTTGGATAAACTTACTGCTCCGAAAATGGTAAAAGGTTAATTTGCTGTTTCCATATTAAGTCAAACACAATATTGCCTTTCCACACTACCTTTCTTATCCTGAATTGGATTCTGTCTTATCTTTCAGTTAGAGTAAACTTTGCATAAACTCTGAACCACTCGTTGGGCTAGCTAACCTCACACTTCTGTTTCCAAATACATTGGATCTAAATCAAATGCATATTGGAAGTGCACCTATTGTACAGTCACAATTACAAAGGGACAGCCGGGGAATGGAAAGGATAAAATACCTGTTGGCATTATCAGTCCTTTTCTAAATCAAATAAACAGACGATGAAATGACTCAGAGGCATCTGATAATGGGCTTATGCCAGGCCCTAGGGGTGTTACTAAATGCACACCTTTGAAGTCCTTGAATTATTCCCATTCTATCAAGGGACGTCCTCAGGGTGGGTGAAGTAGTTTTGTTTCATAACATTTCTGGAGTACTAAGCTCCAGAACTTGCTGATCTGCAAGTTGGTGAAGGAAATCAGAATAAACATACCCAGTTGCCTATGCACTCCTGAATGTGCAGCGCTGAAGCCAGATCTGCTCTTTCCCAGCCCTTTCAGTGTTTAACAATTTATCCTGCGTTTTCTTGCTTATACCAGCACAGATCTTTTTGAACCTGTATGAAAAACTAGGCTCAGGACACTGATCTCAGTGAAATAGTGTGAGCCAAGTGTGTGTCTGGGTGTGGTGTCTTGTTTGTGGGACTTTTTTTCTTTTTTTAACTTGACCCTGCTCTGAGAACCTTCAGCAGAGTCTCTGCAAAACACAGGAGTGACTGAGATGGGAGTTTGGCAGCTGAGGACAAAAAAATAGGGAGCCCTAAATACTGACTGACCAACTGAAAGTTGAGGATGACTTATATTCTCTTGACTCTAAACATTGTTTTTTTAAGTGCATTTTGCCTGTAATGCACTGAGAATTACTTTTAGCTTAAAAACAAATGAGTGACCAGATATTTTTTAATGACAATAAATGATAAGAAGGTGATGTACACACAAACGAAGCTGTTTACAGTAAGTGTATAGGGGACTTTTTTAACTTCCTTCTATCCCTCATTATCAGGAAGTAATGGCGGCTCATACAGCAGTTAGGCAATCAAAGGACCATTTAAAGGGAAGCTGCAACCATGAACCCTAAAAGAAAGCACTTTTTTACTTTCTCGCTACTGTTAAAGCTGTTTTAACTTGAGGGGGGGAAGAGGTAATTTTGGAACCTGTTTAGCTTGATTTATTTGTGGCTTGAGAGTTCAAATACAAAGGCATATTTGTCATTTAATTTTTGCTGCAAGGCTTGCCAAATACCCTGTGACTCTAACGAACCTGGAGGGAGACTTCTTTACTTATGAACATGCTTTAAATTAAAAGTACCAACTGGCAGCAGAATTTTGAAGGTTGAGTGCACAACAGGGGGAAAGAGCAAATGGTAGAGCGCTGCTCATATCCACAATTGAGGACATTTTTTCCCCTGGAAAGGTGTGCCCTTATGGAGACTTTGAATAGAGTTTTCTCTACCATGCTGCTTCTTGTCCTTTTTCCTGAATGCCAGAGTTAAAAACCTGCTTTATTGTTTCTCCATTTTGATGTATGTTGAGTATCAGAGTCAGAGCACTTTAGGCAATATGCCTATACAGTGGGAAGCAGAAGGAACTTTGTAAAAAGTTGAAAAATAAAATTCAGCTCTGGAGATTACCTGCCACATAACTTCTAATGATCTGTTGAGAAACTGAGCAAAACAGAGTCTAATCCTAGCAAAGACACAGGCAGGGTTCTCTTGATAGGCAAATCTGGCCAGGGTATCTTAGGCAGTGATAAGCACAGAAGCTATTTTTCTCCTAAGGCTGAAAATAATAATGTTTTCTCTTTGGGGGGGAAGGCCTAACTCTTCATTTCTCCCCCTCCTTCTTGTTGAACTCCATTTTGATGAATGCCTTGAAGCATCCACTTGGCGTCCCTTGTCCCCAACATGCCTTGATCTAGCCTTTGACAAGGAATTGCAGCAGCATCAGTGGCAGTCAGCAGTATTTGCAGGCAGCAAGTCCTGTGCCCCAGCTGCTGCACTAAGGCTTTCTTCTTTTTGGGCTCTGTCTGCTCCTTCGCCTTGGTGTGAATTGCAGCGTACGTGCAAACCCTGTGAATGTACTTCTACCTCATGAATTTCTCTCAACATAGCAATCCTCCATGTTCCCAGGGGGGGCAAATGGACTTTCTGTGCTTCTTGAAAGGAAGAAGGAAAAGATTTAATTTCTGCCATTGTAGCTCAACAGGGAAGTTCATGAAGAAAATTTATGATGAAGGAAAAAAATACATGAATAAAAATAATTTAAAAATTCTAAAGCTTGTTTGGACAGTTCTTTAGGAGTATCTTGGCCTTTGTAGCAGTTTACCCCCTGATTTCAAGAGGGGTTTTGGGTGTGTTTCTATGCAAGTGTGAGGTTTTATTCCTTTAGTGAAATAATGTTTCTAGGATTAAATCACACTTTAGACTAATGTTTCACTTTGTTACAAAGAGCTATGAATGAAAACTAAATAACTGGTGAGCTGGTATCAGAAGTGAGGTTAGAAATCTCAAACACTGTGTTTCACTGCTGGAAATAGAAGGGACTGAAATGACAAGGGAAGCTCGTTTCCATGATGGAGAGAACTCAGCACAACAAAAAGATGAGCTCTTGGAACAGATGACAAAGGAAAATGGGATTACAGTGCAGACACTTTGCTAGACCTGCATGATTGTGTTTTAAATGGAACTCTCATTCATAAAGGGACACAATTATGCCTTTATTAGTGCATTTTTCAGAAAAATATTTTGGCTTTAAATTGAATAAATGCTGTAAGTTTGAGAAGGACAGTGAATGATGTAGAACACACTTTCATCTAAACTAGCATGAAGGTGTCCCAGGATACTTCTGTTCTGCAGGCTGACAAACTCAAGCTCTCTTAACCTGTTGTCACAGGAGAGATGTTTCAGCTCCCTGATCATTTTTGTGCTCCTTCTCTGGACCTGTTCTAACAGATCCATGTTTTTCTTGTGTGGCTATTCAATTTTATTATGTGGTCTTGAACCTTCTCTCACTTACAATGGGAGGGGCTTCACTCCCCCGATTTCCACCTAGAAAAAAAATCAGTATTTCTCGTCCCCATTCTAGTCTCTGCTTTACATCCACAATCAACACAGGTCAGGCATGCCAGGAGTCTGGTTCTAATACCAAGAATTAGCATAAAATTGCTTGGAAGAAAACATATTACTTCTAATACTAGCTTTCCAACTGTCCCAAGACTAGAGGTAAAAGAACTTAACTTATATATCTGCTGTTTTATTTCCTTCTAGTTACTTCAGAAATCCAAGAGGGGGAAAAAAATAAAATAACCTGGAAGGCTTCAAAGACTGCATTTTGCTAAGAAAGTGATTCAGAACTGCCTAGTTTTTGTAATCCAGGCTGGATTAGCAGTTAGGCTTAAATAAACAAAGCGGGTAGAAGGCAGATAAGACATATCCTATAGCACACTTCTGAGTGGTGGAACAGGGAAATTTTCTTTTGAAAACACACTTAAGGATTTAAAAAAGAGAAGCTTATGTTAGAAAGATGATAATGGACAGCTGATGTTTTTGACAGTAGAAAGTACTAGTTCACTTTTTGGAAAAGCCTAATTTTAGGATAAAAATTGGAAAGTTTCAAAAAGTGAAGCACGTATGGTGTTAAAGCAAGCAATATAATCTGTGAATCTAAAAATGAGAGGGAAATTGTGGCAGGGAGAAATGAAGGAGTGAAAGAGATGAAGATTACAGATGAAGAGTATTTTATTCCTGAGGCTTTCTTGTGCTACATATTTTGTCTCTACTTCTGAATAAAAGAGTGGCTCAAGCAAGGGGTCAGCTGTGGAGAAATAAGAAAAGGCTGAAGGACATTCATGTACCTATATCTCTTTTATATAACTAATGTCTTTTCCACATGTGAGGTCTGGCTACATGTTTTCTACAGTCTTGCTGGTTGTGATATTCACCCCACTAAACAGAACAGCAACAGCAATAACAGTGATCTGTATCAGCTTTGAATTATGCTTGTTGTTTGATTCTTACGTCCTCCTGTACCACTCTCAGTAACTGACTGGGATTCTTCCTGAGAGGGAGTTTGGGTACAGCATGGCTAAAAGGAGCATGGCTACGGTGTGCGGCAGCATACTGTGCACTGTACCCAGCCCCTTTCCCTGTACCCGAGGACAGCCAGCTGCAAAAACCGCCAGGCAAAGTGTGTGGTGAAGGAGTGAGGGTTTCAGAGTCAAAGGGCAACAAGCAAAAAGCTGCATGGTGTTGCCAGAGAAAAAATTCAGACGAAAACAATACTATCTCTGTATCTTTCATCATTTCATTGAGAGGAGAGGAACTAGTAATTCCCTCATGTGTGTGAGGCTGAGGGTGGTTAGTGGACTTTTCTCCAATCTGTCTTTTCAAGTTAAGTGTGCTTAAAACAGAGACAAGTATGTTGATCCCTGACAGAGAGGATTATCCATGTGAAGACAGGTTTAGTAACCTGAATTTGGAATTTGATTGCTAAGTTGCTCTCCCAGGAAGGAAGTAAATTGGATGACATTCATTCGTTCGTTAGCATGAGAGCTCTGAGGTCAAGAGCTGTGCGAAAATTGAAAAGGGACTGGGTCTTTCTGTACATGTCATGAGTTGTCACAGTTAACAACAAAGCAGTTTGGAAGAGATACCAAGCCTGAAGTTTGAGTCTCTGTTTATTAGAGATCAACAAACAGGAACAGATGTATGTGACACCTAAATCCTTCCACAGAGTAATCTGTCTCCAGTACGAAATTGTACACAAAAATGCCACCTAAAGTTTAGTGGCTCCAGCTAGCTGGATTTGCCTGTCTGGGAGGAAATCTTTGAAATTAACTTAAAAGCTGAGCAGTGGTGAAGATTAGGTGAATGCTTCTGTCTCTACTTATCTGGTTGTTTCAGTTCTTTCTTTTGGAGACTGTTTTTGATATTTGACTTTACCTGTATTGTAGTGCTGGTAGTCTTCTGAAGGAAAAAAGATCTTGGGGCAAGCACATCAGCTTTAAGGGTGATTGCCGATTGCTAATAACAGACACTTTCCTGTAACCACTGTTTCCAAGTTCAACTAAACTATTGAAAAACGTGCAACTTCTGTGTTGTCGAGGAAGGTAGTGTTACTTTTCATCCAAAACTACACACCAGTTAAACACTTTTGTCCTCTGCAGCAAGAGGCAAGTCCCTTATGCAACTGTTTTTCCTTTTCCTTGAAGAAAATAGTATTGCAAAGAAAGTATCACTGTATACATCACAAAAATATTGATAGTGGTAACTCAGTAATGCTAAAGTAGTCATTTGAGGTTTTTTTCCTGCACTGTTTTTATTAATAGACTACTTAGAAAGTGTATGTAACGTACTTCATGTGTAAATTCTTCAATAATCTCTATTGAGGGAGAAAAGAAAGTTGATAAATGGTTTTCCCCAAAAAATAGTTGGATTTTTTAAATGGATAAGCAGGGGGAAAAAAGCCCCAGAAAATAAACAAACAAATGAAAAAAAATACAATAAGCTATTTTATCCTTCATTAGTTTGGAGCACATTTAACATTGCTCTTAATTCAAATGTAATCTTCAGGAGTACTGTATCATGTATCTTCCCCAGCGCGTTTCTAGCATGCTGCTGAATGGGCCCGGATGCAGCTAGTTTTCCAATAGTTTTGCTAACAAGAATCGTTACTCCCTTCATAGTGATGGCTTTTTGGACAGTGTCTTTCTCCATGGAAGGTCCAGTTTTAGGTCCTGCAGAGCACCCTGGGTACCGATCAGTTAGGATTTTGCTTGATGGCTGTTTCACCGTGCATGTGCAGCTCTCCAGGTTTATACAATCACTACAGAATGGCTTAGAGATGCCAGTGTGCTAGACAGGCAGCTATGCCCTTTCCATCTGCTGTTCCTTGTCATGGAATGATGTAGTATTTATGGTTTTAATTAACTCTGAGCAAATTCATTACTTGTCCATTGTGTAAAAGCATAGTTAAAATGGAGCAGAGGGGCACACAGTCAAGGCCTTGGGTTTTTCAGAAGTCAGAGGAGTGTTCATGGCAAATTTTGTAGGAGCTATGCATCTACCTGGCTGGCTTTCAGGAGATTTTATTGCACTTAGGAGTGTTGTTAGGTGGTTTTGCTCTAGAGCCTGAGGTTACTGTGTTGTGTAACCACAAGATGTCAAGTTTGTGGCCATGTCTGAAGCCATGGCGTGGGCAAAATTAGGATACTCTCCTTTAACTCAGAAGCTCCATGTTCATAGGTCAGATTTTTTTAAAACTCCATGCTCACCTGGTCATTTGTCCATTATTAGTCCTCAGATTAACTACTTTAAGTGATTTCTCTGGACAGGCAGCACAAGTGCATGGATTGTGGGCTGGATGAGAAGCCCTGAATCACCTGTCACCTAGGCAAGCAGTGACAGCAGAGACAGCAGTGACAGAAGCAGCAGCTGTGGGAAGTTCTGGGGTCTGAGTACTGGAAGGAACTAGACTGGGGTTTCTCAGTGCTGTTGTCTGCATACCAAGTCTTATGAACTGAATGCCAAATGCTGTTGGTATTTGAGACCTTAGCTGATCTCAATAAATGAACAGCAGTTCAGTAGATTTCAGTAGTAATGGTACATATGTATATACCTGGGTAACTTTTGTCCCTCAGTCTATCAGAATCCATTCTGTCTTCTGTTCTCTCTTCAAACAATAACAAAAAAAGTGCATCAGGGACAGTATATATGATACTGTAAAACAAAGAAGAAAACTGAATATGTATATTTGTGCTCCTTTGCTAACATATGGGCTTCAGAAAGACATTAGAATCAATTTCTTTAAATGTCTTTGTTGAGAGAAATAGATATGGGTCTTGCATACAGACATTTTGAATCTTCTTTTTCTTGTAGATCTTTTTATCATCACAAGCTAACACTGAAGCTTCTCCCAAATAACTTTGATAACTATGTTAAAGGCAATTTAGTAGGATCTATATTACTAAGGCGTAATTTTTCCCAGCAGTGTCATTTTAACTTCATCTAAAGCACAAGACTGCTCCCTTGGGCCTGCTAAAAGCAAATATTGCTATAGTTTTCACTGATAAAAGACACACACACACACCAAAAAAAAAAAAAAAAAAAGCAATGGAAAAAAAAAAAAAAAAAAACCACACCAAAAAAAAAAAGTTGCTTTTCAGTTTTGTCTCAGATTTTCGTGAAAGTCTTCTGTGTGTCTTTTCACCTGTAAAGTCTGCTTTATTGCAGACCACTACAGTCAGTGGTCATTTTTCTATAATAAAAATAACACATTTTGTAACACCACTACTCCAAATTTTAAATGTGGATGAATGACAGCTGCCCCTTTTGTTATTCTCAGTGTTTGGTTTCTCACTTTAAAACAAGTTTGACATCAAAGTACTCCAAATTCTGCTTGCCACAAGGCTCTCTCCCACACTGACTTGCTGCTTCCTTGTTTGTATATCATTAATGCACACTGAGCAACAGGCAGGTTGTTTTTTTTCTGAAACAGTTTCTCTTGGTGAGCAGCCATTTACTTAACTCTTTAATATTAAAACTGCATTGCAGATCTGGTGTGAATGAGAAAGCTCTGACGTACTTAGTTTTGCCACTTGTCTTGGCCCCCCAGTATGAGAATACCCATGACTGGCTCCTGCAGTGCAGAGTAGCTGGGTACTGCTGTCTAAAAGTTTCTTTCTTTTAAAAGTCAAGTAGGAGCAGCTGAGAGGCTGCAGGTGACAGATCAGCCATCAGGGCTCCTGCCCACAATCCTTAATTCTGAAAGAAAATTATAGGCAGTTTTTAACAGATTTTTTTGGTGAGAATTCTCACCAACTATTCTTTCCCCTTAAATGAGTCTTTGGGGTTTACTAAGAAGAATACATCATTCCTCCAGTATGTCACAAAGCTAAATTTGGTCAATATGGATTAGAAGGGAATGGATGGGAAGAACCAGGAGCAATAGGGTCATATGGTCATGCAAGATTAAATTTTTGCTTGCTGTAGACTCTGGTAAAGCTGTTTTTCTAGTCACTGTAAGAAACTTAACCCCTGCTTATGGAACTTTTGCTGAGGCAAATAGGGTGAATAATTTTTATTGGGAGTAGTTGCAAAAAGAAACTGCACAGGAGAGCAGAACTATAAATGGAAGGACTGTGCAAGAAAGATGGTAAAGTAATATTCTTTTGCCTTATGTATCACTTGTTGGTTTTGCATGACAATTTAGAGAGGAAGGAGGTGTCTTATGGAAAGGTGGGAGGCTGGGAATGGCAGCCTGGATCACAATAATGAACAGCACATCTGGGGACACTGAAGTGTAATGGCTGCATAGAGTAAAGAAGGAAGGATGCCCTGTGCTCTAGCCCTATAGATAAACATTTGCAAACAATGTTATACAAAGATGTGTTCATCACTACTATACTTGTTTTGATGTGCAGGTGAAGATTTCATTAAGTGTTATAGTATTATTTGAGTGTGACTTTTTTTTTTTTTTCAGTGATAATGTCGTTTCTATAGGGATTTTAACAGTGTTCACGTTTAGCTTTTGTTATGGTGAAGGTAGACATTTGCATGAACCATTCAGAAAGCTGAGCCCTGAATAAAATGCATTTGGAATATAGCAACATATCACCTATGTAAATGGTCTGAGTTGTCCCAGTCATTAAAGAGTCATACTCCTATCAATGAGATGAGAACTTACTGCAATCAGTGGATTTAACCTCAGTCTGTCATGTACAATGGTTGACAAGGATGCTTTGTGCATTTTACCATCTAGAGGTTAAAATATAAGCTATCTTCCAACTAGAATAATGAATATACTTCTATTGGATATGGTAATAGCTGCAAAGTTAGCATCTTGAAAGAGCCTCACAAGCGTGAATGATTGCTTTAAACTTACTCAGTCATACAGTCCAGCATGGGTTCTTACCCCTTCACCTTTCTCAGAGAAACTCCAAAATAAATAGGTCTCTAACTTTCAGACCTATTCTGAGGTCAGGTGTGAAGGATGTTTCTTTTAGGAGAGGAGCAAGATCCCAGAGAACTGCCTCACTGAAATACCTGTCAGTCAGACCTTGCTCATGTGAGCCTGAGACCTGTTGGCTTAAATGCATCAGCAACTGCTAATTGCTGTAGTACAGCAGGAGGGAGAGTCTCCAGAGCACTGCTGTAAGATAAATAACAATGTTGATAGGGGTGTGCGAAATTGTCATCATCATCATCATCATGGCTAGGCTTTGCGAACGAAGATTTGGGAAGGGCTCTCCCCGTGCTTGCTGCAAGCGCGCTGATGGCTAAAGAGGCCAATGCGAGATAGGCAAGTGGTTGCAAAAGGCACAGCAGAAAGTCTCCATAGGCAGTGTTGGTGAGGCACGGTTCTTCCTGCATTGTCTTTTCTCCTCAAGACTGATTCTGCGTGCATTCTCAAAGGAAGCAGCAGCGTTATGGATGGTGTGTCTCCATGCCTTCTGATTGGAGGCCAGAGTGGACCATTCATCTGTGTCTCCTCGAACGCTTCCATCAGCGCTGTCTCCGCACTATCCTAAACATCCACTGGTCTGATTACGTGACCAATGTGTCTGTCCTTGAACAGGCAGCAGTCACCAGTATTGAGGCGATGCTGCTGAGAACGCAGCTGTGCTGGGCAGGGCACGTCTCCAGGATGGAGGATCACCGCCTCCCTAAGATCGTGCTCTATGGTGAACTTGCCACTGGCGGCCACAAGAGAGGAGCCCCGAAGAGGAGATACAAGGACTCCCTGAAACAATACCTCAGCCTTGGAGTGTGAAATAGCTAGGTGACAAATCTGCATTAGGGTTTACCCGCTTTTTGTGTATTGAAGGTGGTGATGGCCAGGTTTTTTTGGGTTTGGTTTGTTTAGATTTTTTGTTTTGTTTTGTGGTTTCTTGGTGGATTTTATTGGGTTTTTTGGGTTTTGTTGCTGGTTTTTTCCAGCTGTGATTCTGGCATTAACTAGCAAAGAAAAAATGCACTGTTTTTAACCAGGAGTCTCTAAGCATATGTAGATTTAACTAGATTTACTTGGAAAGTGGTGCTTGCAAAGGGCCTTAATTCTGGAATTTACTGTTTTATTTCCCCTAAGAAATGCCTTTACTTATTGATTATTGGGTCATGGTAAGAGCTCACTTCTATCGTTATAATTCATTCAGTGAGCAAGGTTAGTTCCTTTAACTGTCTGAAAGTCCTAAATGAGCCCAGACTGAATTTTGTGCAGAAATCTGCTGTGTTCTCAGAGTTAGTTAACTACAGCTGGAGATGCTGGTTATTGTAGCATTTAGAAATGAGGCCACTCCTTTGAGGTCTCAATATTGGGCAAAGAACCATCAATTCTTTAGAATAAAGATGATATGGGCCCTCTCTAGAAGGAAACGGAACACTTGATTACCCAGGACAGGGAGAAGTCTGAGGTACTGAATTACTTTTTTGCCTCTGTCTTCACCAACAACTGCTCCAGTCACATTGTCTAAATCATAAAAGCAAAGGCAGGGACTGAGGAAATCAAGAATCATCTGCTGTAGAAGAAGGCCAGTTTGGAGAACATCTAAGGAACATGAAGATTCACAAGTCCACGGGTCTTGATCAGATAAATCTGCAGGACCTGAGGGAACTGACCAAGGAAGGGGCTAAGTCAATATCTATCATATATGAGAAGTCGTGACAGTAAAATTATATACTCACTAACTGGAAAAGGGGTAATAAATCTCCTATTTTTAAAAAGGGTGATAAGGAAGACCCAGGGACCTTACAGGCCAGTAGCTTGAATAAAATGAACCCAGGCTTCTCTGAGTTAAAATGAACCTTGGCCTCTGGAGAAAATTCTTCCAGTAGACTGGATGATTCATCTCACACTGTTCATGGAAGGAATTAGGGAAGGAAATTAGGCATCCTTCTATACCAAACAGTCTAGTTACTGTTTTCTCATTGGAAAACACTACTGGATATTTGCAACTTTATAATTGAATTCTCTGTATTTTTAAGGGCTAGATTCTCAGATCGGCCTATGCACAACTGAATGAGCCATGCAGTCTGGGAATACTACACTTCGTTGTTGCAGTAAGGGATTAATTGAAGAAACACAGGTTTTGCTTTACCCTTCACCAGACTCCAGCCCATAGGACTGCATGCATTTGGATATTCTTGGGTACAAACAGGCTGCTCGCCTAGCATAGAAGAGATTAGAATATGAAGCAAATGAATTTGCATTTCCAAATTTGTGGTCTTTGCTAATTAGCATAGCTGCAGGCTAACTCTGATAGGACTTAAAGGAAACTTAGAGAAAATCTCAGAAGATATAACCATTAGAGAGGCTGTGTCATTCCAGCTAATCAGAGTTCAATTTCCCTCCTCTCTACTTCCTAACCTGTTAACTGAACCATGCTTGTGTATGATGGTTTTAAAAGAGGACCTGTAGTCAAGTACACCCATGAGGAGGAGATTCCAAACCACTGACACTTGTAACTGTGTTTCAGATGCATAGCAGGTCTGCAGTACTAATGACCAGGAATGTTTCTGCATTGCTTATTTCAAGCAACTCCTGCAAACTGCATCCAATGGCTCCAGTGTTGATGGAGGAGTCTGGGAAAGTTGCCCAACTTTCTAGGTTTGACCCAAACTTTCTCTGTGGTCTCAGGCCTGTTTTGAGAACTAGATACTCAAAGGATCTGAGGGCTTTCAGGCTTGGGACCATCTGAACTCAGTCTTCATCCGCCCTACATCCAGCTTTCATAAGAGTAAAATCAATTTTTGTTTCCCTCCACCTCTTTTGGCACAGGCATTGTAGTGCTTGCTATTTCCAGTGCAGACTGGAAGCTTTTCACCAAGGAGGACTCACAACATTTGCCATCCTCTTCTGCTTGCCAACAGACAGTAATTAATGCTTTTGTAGACTGATTTTTCCTGTTCCCTACCTTGCCTGCACTCCTCCGGGCTCCCCAAGGAGGACAACACACAGATCCATGTGAATTTAGCCATGACTATTATATGACAGGCTCAAGTAAACGTTCAGACTGCTTGACTGGTTCCAGGTGCAGTGACTACCTCCTGTTAAAATATATAATCTGCAAATGATCAGTCTAGTATGGAATTGACTGGTCTGCCTCATTGGGCTACAGTAAAACAATAAAGCAATACCTGCAGAAAGAGGGAAGCGGAACCAAAACCCAAAGTTGTTTTGGGATTCTCTGCTGTTCTTGCTGTGATCTGCTTTACCCCACACTCAACTCAGCCTTCCTGGGGTGACTGTGCAAACTATGACCATCTATTTCTCTAAGCAGATTTTAACAGACAACTGCTATGAAAAGGAAGTGCGAAAGGCACGTGATGTTCCCATCTGTATGTTGACTCCAAGAATTAGAAAACCCAGAACCTTTCCAATACATCTTCAACTGATGGGAATTTGAATAAAAATGCTACAATTTGCTGTCTGGTAGTCTGGAAGGGAATATGAGCACTATTTCATCCAGCTACCCTGCTTACATATTCATTCCATGCTGAGAATGAATATGGCCTTTTTCTTTCACTGGAATGACTGCATGGATATCCCAGTTCTGGCAAAAGCAGTGGTCAGTTCTTTAAATTTCTGTGGTTCTGTTTGATGATGGAGAGAGTAATCTTGTTCTCCACAATCTACTTGCCATGTCCCTATTGAGACCAAAGAAGTGAGCAAATGCTTTTCCCAAAATATTTTTCTCCAAAAGTATTATCTATGTGTTGATACAGCTTTCAATGCTCTCCTTCTTTCTGGCCATCAGACCAGGCTGTATTTGGCCTTGTAATATTAAATGATGCTCGTTCATTAAACTACTTAAGTGGTCTCACTGGTTTGCTTGAAAAGGGGTGTTTGATTTCTGTGGCCATCTGCTCAGATTCATGACAAAACCTATAATTCAGCTCCCTAGACCTCACAGAAGGGGAATGTTTTTCTTACCATGTCAACAGCCCTGCTACGTACCTTCCAGCAGAGCTAGAGCAATTGACAGGCTTGGTGGTTTGTGCTTACTCCTGGCACTTCTTGGTAAGCAAGAGGAGTTGCAACCTAGAAACCCTGCATAAGGAAGCTTTGTTTGTGTTATGGCTGGCCGGGTGCTCATGCAGAGTGGTTGGATAAAAATGTATAAAATATATAAAGAGTATAAGTGTTGTTTCATTCAAACCTAATGCTTTCCCTAAACAAAACACAGCTTAGGATTTTGTACTATAGGCACAACATAACCACACAAATTGAGTTTAAAATAACTTAATTGTGACTGTGTTTCTAAAAAATACTCCTCAACTTCATGGATTAAAAAAAAACAAAACAAAACCAAAACCCCAAAAAACTGTTCCACTTCCCACCGAAAAAGCAAACAAAAAAACTACCAAATTTTTCCTAATAACTTTCTCTAAATGACTTGAGGAGGAAGTTGTAGATAATCAGCTAGATTATTAATGTCACATGAATGTACTGGGGTCACACCACTGCTCTGCATCAGACTGCAATGTGACAGGACAGGTAAAATGATGCAGTAGATTACTGAGAGGTCTGGTTACATGCCCCTATTAGATTTCCTATATCTGAGTCGACATTTCAGTCACCTTGGCTGAAAAGCAACACAGCAGCACTACTTTAATGGAAGATACTGAGGTGTAATGTGTGAACAAAACAATGCTGAATCAGAGCTATTATTATTATGGATAGTAAAAGTTAGGTTTTATAGCGAGCTTTTGTGAGGTTTTTTATTTTATTTTATTGTGGGAGGGAGGGATAGGTTTGAAGGAACACAAGAAATAAGTTCTTCCAGTTACTCAGAGAACAAACAGAAAAAAATTGCATCAGACTGTCCTGTGTAATGGTCACATCTAAATGCAGATTTGTACTAAGATAGTTTTATTAGGTTAGAAAGCGGTGTCACTGAAGTGATACGACTGTGTAACACTGTGAGGGGTCTGAAATCAGTTTTGATTGTTATCTTGGGATTTTTAGTTTTGAAAAAAATGTTTCCAAGCTGAAACCCACTGCAGTAGCAGTGAATCTCCTCAAAGGGAACTGGTCATAATTTCTATATCATTGCAGGGAGAAGTCAGTGGCTGTTAGATCAATGAATTATTTTGAAAATTTGCTGCTCTTGCATGTCCCACAGGAGTGCATGACCTAGAGTCAAATCCCTGTCCTGGCGCATGGGGGAGGAGAGCAAGCAGCTCTCTGAGGGGTATCGCTGCCATCAGGAATTACACCACTACAAGTAGTTTTTAAGATGTGGAATGCTTTAGGAAGATCTCATTTGCTTTCTGTTTCTCCCACTATCAGGCGTTATTCCTTGTACCAGTACTGATATTGCTCTAAGTCTGGCTGCAATCCTCAGACTGACCTGGGTAAGGACTTAGTGACCTTTTCAGCATATGGGATATTATTTGTGTAGACTTGCTTCAAGAACGGATTCACCACCCACCCTTGTGAATGAACTGATCTGCCTGGAGGCAGGTGAAGTGATTGGGGAAGGGACAGTCCTTCAACTGTATTGAGTTACCTGCCTATAAAACCCAACTAGATCTGCAGCACTTGGTTCACTTTTTAAAATCTCCCCTTCACTCATAGCCCTGCCTAAATTTCTACTAAACACCCAGTGATGAAAGCCTTCATAGTCTATTACAATTCACAGGTCTATCTAGTCCACACATTTAATTTTTTTTTAGTGCTCATACTTTCAGCCAGAATATCTGACACTTGAATATTTTTTTAGGGTAAATTTACTGTGTATTGAAAAGCAGAGTCCAACATAGTAATGCTGAAACTATACTTGAATCGGGAGCCCTTTTGTAGTGCTACTGGAAATTCTCCCTGTCTCTGTTGCTGTTTGATTATTTTTTAAGTAGGTTCACATAAGGCAAGTTCTGCTGATGTTCTTTGAACTGGATTAGACTTTGAGATACAGCTCAGTAAGATGGATGCTGCATGTTACAGAGTTTATATACCATTCCATGCATTACCCTGTTGCTTTGCATATTCCTAGGCTTTAACATTTCTGTGGTAGAGGCAGGTTTTTCTATTGAATTGGTGGTATCAGAGCTGTCCCAGGACTTGAAATAGTTGCTGATTTGAGGTGGTTCTGCAGTACCACCGGTACTGGTAAATAATTCAAATTAAAACCTATTCCTGTATATGTACCATTGTTAAGGGCACTTCATTCACTTTCTTTCAATGGTTTCAAATGGTGTTGCTCTCACCATGCATTATCCGTGTGCAACCTTGTAAATTACTTCTAGTTCTTACAGCGCTGATATAAATCATAGGGCCATTTTCTCTGGAGGGCTTCAGTCTTAAGCTCTGCAGCTTGTTCTCAAATGAAAACCATGTTCAATTAAGGTGATTTGTTTCCTGCACAAAGATTTAAGTACTTCATACTGCCATTTATAGAGAAGGAGACTGGGAGAACATAAACATATCATGACTATTTCTTGGGTTTTCCGCCTTCCACTTCCATCTCTCTCTTTTCCAGATATTTCCAGCTGAGATACAGTCTGCTGGAAGTGGAGTGTGATAACAATGCTACCAACAGTGTAGCCTACGAGATGATCTGCTGTTGTAGATTACTATAGCACACCACCATAAATGGTTGCTTGTTTTATTCTATTCACAGAAGTGGAGAAAAGAGTAGGATGCATTTCACATATATTGGCTTGAAGTTAAGCTCTTAAATAAATAACTTCGTTTTCAAGAGTGCTTCCTAGATACAAAGTTAAGGAAAAATGAAGCAGGAAAAAACAATCCTTAAGTAATATTGTTGGCCTTAAGGGGGGATAAAATAAATAAAATTGCTTGGGGTTTTGGGGTGATTTGGGGGGTTATTTTGTTTTGGTGGGGGTTTTTTTGTTGTCTTTTTTGTTGTTGTTGTTGTTTTTTGGTTTTTCTTTTGGTTAGTTTTTTGCTTGTTTGATGTTTGTTTGGTTCAGGGGTGGGGGCGTTGGTGCATCTTTCACAGGAGGAGTTAGAGAACATTTGGCAAAAGAAGGTTCAGAGTGCTCTGGTGTTTTGTATGCTGGTGGTCCTGTTGTTTCCTAAGGTTTCAGCTGGGACTGTCAATGGCCTAGCTCATTGCCCTACTTAGGGTAACTCAGCCTCTTGCACTGGCCTTGCTGTATATCCCTCTGGTAAATTCTGGATACGATGTAGGATATACAGAAGTGTCATTTGTATATGTCCTCATGAGATGAGAAAGGAGATGACTGGATCATGTAGCAGCAAAGAGACGAGGGGCATTAAGGTGCAAAGATGGTGTTATTGGAGGTGGGAAGTACAGAAGTGTAAGATTCAGATGAGAAGAATACACGAAGGCCTGAGACTGAGATCTGTTTCTGTCTATATGCTGGCAGCAATGTAGGTGTAATGTTCAGGTCACCATTGCAGTCCTGGTTTTGCTCTCTCTGCCACCTCCGTTTGCTTTGTGTCTTTGAGTTTTGTCTTTCACAAAAGCAGCCAGCCTGTATCTGGGGGAAAGGGAAAGTGCAGCAAACTGATCTTTACAGCCAGGGCTGTTCTTGGATGCTTCTTGTACTTTTACCCAATTGTGCAGCAGTCTTTAGCTAACAGCAAAACCGAATCACAGCAAAGTTAATTGCTGATACTGAGTAAGGGAACACATCACTTACACATGCAATTGAAACACTGAAGCTTTTTGTAGAGGAAGGGGAACAGCAGTGGAGAGCAAAGCAATATACTGTGGCAGCCTGAATTTCTCCAAATCCTTTGGGTACATTTTCAGCTTTAACACAGTTGTGTGCATACTTGATTACTGTGTTTGTGCAAATCTCCAGCTGAGAGAGACTCAGTGAATTCTGGCAAAGCATGACAAAACTGGTAAACTGTGGGATTCTTGATAAGGCCATTTGCTGTCATAGTCTCACGTGGATGATCATGGTCTAAGTCTAAAAGGGCATGGAAGGAGGGAGTGGGGGTAAAGAAGGTATATGTGAAAGGTTTATTGTGGAAATGCACTGATGAAAGAGAAGTTGCCATATAACTAACCTATAGAATTACTCGCTGTTGTGTGCAAAAGCAAAGATAATCAGGGTCCTGTAATTAAACCTAAATATGTGTTAGATACATGGAACTGCTATTTTATCTTTATGTAGGTGTAATAGATACGAGTTTAATCTAAATGTTTCTGTGAAATTTCCCTTTCTAGATGATTCATTGTGTTTATGTATAAATGTATGTATTTATCTCTTTTTGTGTTGATAATCACTTTGTATTAACGTGACCAAAGCTGCCAAGCTCCAGTCAGAGACTTAAGGAAAATCTGTAGGGAGTTTGTAGAGAGCTGAAGGGAGTTTCCATGCAGTTAATTGATATTATCTATTTATGAGAAAGTAACAAAAGAGAGACCATTAATATTTAATGTATAGTAAATTGTCAGTTTAAAAGTAAATAATTTAAATTTTTTTAAAAAAAAAAAGCTTTTGGGAAAATATGTATTTGCCACTAAACATTTTCATAGAAGGCATGTGAGATTCCTGTTAAAGATCTCACATCTCACAGTCAGTATTTCTGAAGGATGTGTACGTGTGGTTGGTTGGCTTGTTTTATGCAGTCTTAGTCAGTCTTTATAGAGCCTTTACAGTATTCACTTAGAATCGTTTGTGACCTGACTTGACACAGCACTTACCTGCAAATGAGATTTGGCTCTGGAGGTTGACTTATAGCAGCAAACATAATTAGACAGTAGTACTTTTGTATTGATGTATATTCTCCCTTCAAAAGTATTGATGCCTTCAGCTTTCAATAATGACCTCTAAAATCTAAAATGTTCAAGCAGATACTAACTGAAGGGAAATCCACTGTGTGTCTTCAAGTTTGCTATACAATTTTACTTATTGTCAAGGAATTTACAAAGGAGAATGACAGAAACCAAGGAATTTTCACTAGATATTTGCCCCTAGAATCAAATTGTGATCTGTGCTGTACTTCTCTTATCCTGCTGGTTGTGCTGAAATGGCAACTTTACCTCTCTTAAAAGTCACGAACTTAAAAACCGGAGATTTATAGCACACCTTTGCTTTAGTAAGTAATACGTCTTCTTGTATATGTCTATGAATATACACATGTCTAGATTCACAGGGTATGCTTGTTTTTCTATATGTAGTTTTAGAATAATCTCACTCACCGACAAAGAAAATTGCCCCAAGATCCAAGGACTTGTTCATCTCTTTCTGTAGCAGTGTATGCTTTGAGCACCTTGACCTTCAGGTGCAGAGTTATAACCCTCTGACAGGATAAAAGAAGTCAGATGATACAGCAGAATTGCTGGTTTTCAGATAGAACCCTTTAAGTTTTAACTTTTTAATAATCTAATTTAAACACTGCTGTCCAAAGAGAAAACAATTTCATAATGTTTTATGTCATTTCATATCACACTCATAACTTAAAAGGCAGCTGCTTCCTAACACCAATGAGAGCACAGTCAAGTTTTGTGCAACCCCTTTGCATAAGCAGCTCTTTTCCCAAGTCAGGAGATACAGGTTTGAATTGAACAAAGCTCTTGGCTGTCTCTGTGATCTCAAGGCAGCATGATTCTTATATGTCTTCAAGGATTAGTTGTTAAAATTTGAACTCAACCCATAATACTTGTAAAACATCCATGTCATGTCCCACACAGAGAATTCTGGATGCAAAGGTTAAAATTTTACAGTTAAAGCCGGGGACTGGATTTCTAGAGGATTTTAAGACAGAAAAAAGAATTTTTAAATTGTGCTCAGGGTCCATTTTCCTTAGAAATTTTGGTGAAGTGCCTGAATGATTTTGGTAATACCAGGAAATGTTCTTGCTCTTGCTCCAGTGATGTCTGGGTTTGCTGGATGTGAGTGTCCTGACACACAGCAGACCATGTGATCAGGCTGTTGTTTTGTCTCCTGCCCAATGAGCACCACAGTGTTTCTGCGAGTCTCAGTTTGGCAGCTGCTCCAGATGAAGGTTCTGCAGCACTCTGTGGCCTCACCCAGAAAAGCGGCCCCCATGGACCTTGGCAGGTTCCTCCACACAATTCCTGTCCTGCTGATGTGACCCTGGACTAGCCTCAAGATGCTCACAACACATGACAAACATGTATTGAGAGCATCCATCTCTCCAAAGCGCCTGCATTCTTGTACAAGGTGATTTTCTCTTTCAGGAGATTTAATCCCCCTTGCTATCAGCTCTTTTCTAAATGGAAACCCTTGTCAGCTTTTCTGCAGCGGGTGTCAAAGCTTTCACTGGCACCTGTCACAAAGGAGAAGTGTGTTGTGAACCTGGCCAAGGCAAGACAAAGACTGTATGAGAAGGCCAGCACTGGGCAGCACAGGTAGTTGGCAGAGCTACACTGACAGCCTCAAATAGCTAATGTGAACAGCTTTGGAAGAATTTGGTATGGTCCAAAGGAGGTATAAACAACCCTGCACACAGATGCTTCTGAATGTTTAATACCATTATTCTACATGGTCCTTCTAAGAAAAGGAAAATAACCAGTCTAGGAGGGCTGCCAGAAAATTAACATAACATTTCTGCTTTCTTTATACAATAGTAACCAAGGGGATACCAGAAGATTCTAAAAGGCAATGGTGCCATTTGATGGCAAATCCCACAGTTATGAGTTTGTGCTACAGATTATCACACACTCTGATTCCAAGGCTACCATAATTTAGTTCATTTCCATATCACAGAAGTGCTGACAGTAATTTTTTCACTGGATTTTGATTTTTTTCTGATAGATGATGATAGACAGCAGAATGGGGACTGAGGAAGCAAATTGATTCCTATCATAAGCAAAGATCAGGTTCATGACCATCCAAGGAACCTGAACCACCCAATTAGATGGATCCTGGAGTCCTGAAGGAATTGGCTGATGTAGTTGCCAAGCCACTCCCGGGGATGTTTGAAAAGTCATGGCACTCAGATGACTGGAAGAAGGGGTACATTGTACTCACTTTTAAAAAGGGTAGAAAGGAGCCTCTAGAAACTACTGAACTATGTCTGTGCCTGGGAAGATCATGGATCCTCCTAGAAGCTGTGCTAAGGCACATGGAGAACAGGGAGGTGATTCAGGACAGCCATCACAGCTTCACCAAGGGCAGCTCCTGCCTGACCAACCCAATGGCCTTCTATGACGGAATGAATCCATCAGTGGGCAAGGGAAGGGTTACAAATGTCGTTGATCTGGACCTCTGTAAAGTCTTTGTCAGAGTCCCCCACAACAACCTTGTCTCTAAATTGGAGAGACATGGATTCAGCGAGTGGGCTGTTAGATGGATAAGAAATTGGTTGGACAATTGGTTGACCACAACCAGAGGGTTGTGGTCAATGGCTCAGAGTCCCGATGGACATTAGTGACAAGTTGTGTCCCCTAGAGGTCTGAACTGGGACCAGTGTTATTTAATAACTTTGTTAATGACAGAGGGATTGAGTGCACCCTCAGCAATTTTGCAGATTACAACAAGCTGAGTGACACACCTGAATGATGGGATGGCATCCAGATGGACATGGACAAGCTCAAGTATCGGG
Organism: Grallaria varia; assembly: GCA_013396735.1. NCBI lineage: Eukaryota > Metazoa > Chordata > Aves > Passeriformes > Formicariidae > Grallaria > Grallaria varia. The sequence goes on along the minus strand of VWZG01008382.1, from coordinate 690,421 downwards.
TCCATGGGAATCTCAGTAGGTTTAACAAGACCAAGTGCAAGGTGCTGCACTTGGGTCAGAGCAACCTCCAGGTATCAACACAGGCTGAGGAATGAACAGGTTAAGACCAGCCCTGCCATGGGCACTTGGGGGTGCTGGTGGATGAGAGGCTGGACATGAGCGGGCAATGGGCACTTGCAGCCCAGAAAGACGATTGTATCAAAGCCAATTGGGCTGCATCAAAAACAGCATGGCCAGAAGGTCAGGGGAAGTGATGCTGCCACAGACACTTGTGAAAAGGTGCTTTACTTCTTTCGCATTGATTTTTCTTTCACAGAGATTCCACTAGGAAAGGTTGCTTGTGTGAGCAAGGGTTTATGTGATGGCTGCTTAAGGATATTGTTTTTCTACTAGTAGACCTTGCTGCAAACTGGAAGCTTTTCCCAAAACTATGAAACTCAATAATCTTCCTTTTATTATAAGACAAACTGTACTAAGCACATATTTCCTTTAAGATAAAAGGTACTGTTCTTTATTACATTTTCCTTGTAAAACCAATTTCATTAGTTTTATTGCACCATTTTTACTTACTAAAATTTAATAACGTTTGTTGATGAAAGAAGGGAAGCTAAACAAATTTTACAATAACTTAGTACTAACTTACTCCTCTAATATATGAAGTTGCTACGTTGCTTTTTGGAATATTTTGAGCTTATTCCTAAAAGCATTTTAAGATTTTAATGGGTTCTCTCATTTAACTAGGAGATTTTATCCTTCATTTTATCCTCACATTGTGTCTGGAAGTCTTCTGAGGGAAAGAAAAATGGAAACCTTTATTTTTCTGTTCCTACAAATGCTATTGTGGCTCTCTCCATATTGGCTAAATGGGGAAAAGGAGTCACAATCCATTTTCATGGGAGAAATTGGGGAGATGCTTGGTTTTTTGTGATCCACATATTAAAATATTTACAGTGGAATTTTCAGAGAAAGAGAACACCAACACATCTTGAATAAAAGAAAAAGGCCTGATACCACCAAAATCCTCCTCCTTTCCTACAACATGTAGAAAGAAAATAAGATTTTGGAAAGGAACAATGATCTTGTCCAGTCAGACTATTTGAAACTGTTTTTCACCTTGATCTTCAGAGTCAGTTCTTAAAGAAGGTTTTTACTGGCAGTCAGCCTTATGTAGGGTAAGAAATAGGTACGTATTCTCACATGCTTAGGAAAACTAGGATTTTATAGATATCTGGGGTAGCAGATGTGTAGCAGGTGCTTCTATTCCAACGCAATTCCCTTTGCAGCAGAAATAGAGTCTATACTAAAAATGTTGTTTCTTTGTTCCAGTGTGCTCAGTTCAACTAATGTTTTCACTAAGAAAACTTCTCATGCACGCTTTTATTTGAAACAAATCTATGTTCATAGCTTCAAGAAGGTTAATAACATTATGACTTCTGGAGACTAAATAATAACACAGTTCATTTTTGCTCCTAGCTGTCAAATGATGCAAATATAGCTTGGCATTGTGCAATGATTTTTTAGGAAACATTTTGTCTTTATACCAACTTTTTACACAATCACAGGATTAGCTCACATTTGCTATCTTTCAGTGCAGTTGCTTCTTTCAGGTGATGCTTGTAATTTACTGTATTTAAAAGGATTCTTTTAAATTAAGCAAAGAGTTATTTGGGGATTTCTGTTACTCTTCTGTCTCTTTAAAGGGATTCAATAAAATGTGTAAGAGAAATAAGAGTCATCTCTCTACTAAGCACCTTTAAACAAGAAATTTCACACAAATACACCATTGCCAGTTTAAAAAGGGCAACACCAGTCGTTTTCAAAAAGACCTACTAATCAATGAACTCATACTGTCAGTTGCATCGTAATCAGCTCTATTGGCTGTTTACTGAACTTGGGTTGCAGTATGGCAGGATTTACACAGCATAAAGCAGATAGGGAGAAAAATGTACGTAACAATAGAAGGCTGTTACATTAATTGACAAAACTGAGTCTATTTGCTGGGCCTAAATTTGGTTCCTTGGAGTCTGAGAAAGAATATGACATGTAAAATTGTAAGAATTTAGAGGAACTCAAAGGCATTCTGCTTATATTATTTAAAGCCAGTGGCAAATTAAAAAATGACTTTCTGACATGTGGGACAAGTGCTGCATTGTTCTAAGTGTTGCATTCTAGAATATAAAAAACTCAGTAATTTTAACAAGTAGTTACTTAATTTCCATGCAGGAAGATTTTGGTCTTCATCAGTCCTTTAGAGTACACTCTTCATCTTCTTTTTGTTTAGACAAATCCAAAATCTTGTGCACTAGGGCTTTGGCTGTCCTCTGAGGGCCTTGAAGTGACATTTTCACTTCTGTGAATGCAAGACATGGCAAAGAATCTATAGGTGGCAGCCACTTGCAGCCTAGAAGGGTCCTCTACAAAAATTCTTCAATGAAACATAAAATATTAACAGTTGTGATGTTGACATGGCTGTGACACCATAAAAACTGAAGAATTAAGTCATAAAATCTACGGCTCTCACCTCAGGCTTTTCATTTTCATTATGAGGAGACCTCTTGAATTAAAATAGTTTGAAATGAACCACTTCTATGTTCAGAAGAGTAGATCATCTGGAACTAATGACTACGAGTCTACTGGATATTGTTACTGCCAAACCTTTCAGACTGAACTCTGGGTCTCTTTGAAATGTATTTTACAGCTGACTGCTAATACAGTCATTGGTTTGTCAAGGGTCCAGGGCTTTCTACCAAAATGTCCAAACAAGCTCATAAAGGGCGTGCAAATGCATTTGGTGGTGATTCTTTCAAGCACAGCAGTGACTTTATTTATTGACTTGATAGTGCAGAAAGGTCTTATTTGGCATTATTAATAAAAACATGTATTTTGGCTGATTTTTCTGTGTTTTCCTTTTGGTTAAGAAAGTAAATTCTTATACTTTTGAGTCAGGAATTAAAGACCTCATCTACAAAGAGAGACGTTTCTTCATGGCTGTAATCTGACATAACAAATCAAAACCTAAAACTAATTTATTGTCACACCCTAACATACCACAGTAGACATTTATCACACAATTGAAGAAAACCCTCCTACAAAGAGTTGTTGTCTTAGTACTGCTAATCCAATAGTATAATTACACAGGCCTCTGTTTCAGAGAAATTGCAGCTTACATGTCTGAAAACTTTGACAATGAATCTAAAATTTAATTAAAGCTGTGTATTAATATTTCAAAGACAGATGTTTAAGTGCATAGTGATAAAATAACTGGGTGCCTTGGTACAAAGCAGTTCTAAAATAGGTTTGTTTTTCAGGGATCTTAACAAGTATTGAGTGCTGCTGAAAATGTGGCTCCATCGGGGATAGTAAAAGACATTTACCATCTGGCCCATGAAGTTATACAGAGTGCCCTGGGAGGCTGGAAAGATCAGGTTTTCTTCCTGTGTTAGGCTTTGGGTAATACCTGCATTGCTTACTAATGTACCTCCCACCTGCAGAGCCAGGGCAGGAAGAGGGAAATGGCTGTTCATTCTCCTAGGGATGCTCAGGAAATGACCACCTGGTGTGGTGGCACTATGTAGAAGATGACCTAGGATGCAAGACAGCACAACTGTATTTTTCATCTATTCTGCATTGAGTTTTCTTCAGAGATGTGACGTCCTGCAGGGGCAGATATATACAGGTTTGAAGTGTGCTGAATGATGACTTCAGGTGTCCTTTTACATGCCACTCAGGTTTTACGTGGCCCACTGGTAACACTAGAGGTGGACACCAAAGCAAGTACGGCATTTAAACTCATCTGAGGTGGGAATTTATTATAAAAAAAAGTCAAAAATAGTGAGACAAGGTAGCATCTACAGTTAGACTACCAGAAAGGAGCTCTGTTAAAAGAGGAGTACCTCTGTCAGTGCTTTAAACCCTGCAAAAGCGAAGAAGGTGTAAGTGCTGAATGTGGATGGAGAGATTTTGCTGTATCATAACAAACTATGTCAGTTTTGATCTAGAAGGTGCTGAGGGCCAAGGCGCTGCTGTGCAGGGGTATAGGAAAAGTAATTGAGTAAAGCAGGCCCACTGTTGGCAGATGTTATGTTCTGTAGTGACTTACATCTTCACTGGAAAAAGCTTATGAACTGCAAAGGGTTGAAGATCACATCTTCAGTAGGCACAAGTCAGGCTTAGGATGTGTCTCTGCCAGGGTCTGACGTGTCCCTCACTTTGTGTTTCCACTGCAGCCTTTCTACCTGGGATCCCTTACGCAGAAAATGGCATCCTTAGTGTCTTCCTCTTCAGAGTATTCTTGGGATTCATTTTCCCACAGTACCCTGTTCCACACCCCCTCCACAAGGTTTACTGCACTGTTAGCTCACTCACTGCCCATCTGTGGTGAGAAGTTCCTTGAATGACAATAGGAAATGTCAGCAAAAATAGCCCAAAAGCACTGCAAAATGGCTCAAGATAAAACAATTTGTTCAAGGATTATTTAACTTCCTCTCAACAGCTCAGGCTGCAGTTAGGTACCTTTACATTGTTCTCTAGCATTCATTTAGACTTTTGTCCAGTGTAGATTCCTGTGATGTCCAGCTGCCCTTTCATTGCAACATCATTGGAAGATCCAATATTCAGGAAGGGTAATATACCTTAATGGGAAATTCTTTATATGAACATAAGATACGTGAGAAGGGGACAAACAACTGTTATTAAATCCATGTCTTTCTTCTCTTCGGTCAAGGCACTGGATTAAGTTTGAATGAAAACTTTCTGTATTTTCCAAACTGGTTTTCTCTTGAAATACTGATTTATTTATTTTCAGTTTAATACAAAATTATTTGCACTGCAGAAAATTATTTCTGAGATAAGCTGCAGTTTTGGGAGGTTCCGTGTGCAGTTTACAGTATACCCACATTGGTTTTTCAAGGAAATAAATATTTCACTCAAGTTTGCTATGTTTCCTGGGGGCTATAGCTCTATGTTCCTGAACTGTTTTCCTGATTCAGACTTCCCCAAGAGATCACTTTTTCTGTGACTGTCTTTGGAGCAAACGTTCCATAGCTATGACTGGGATTTTCCCTGCAAAAGGCAACAGCAAAAGACATTCAGGATATCTTGGTTTATCAGATGCCATGTGGTTCATCAGATGCTAGCTTTCTGAAATGACTGCTTCAATTTTCAGACTAATTGGTGGTTCACAATTGTCACTGTAAAGAAGAAATTTCAGTTCTCTACTTGGAGAAGCAATTATTATTTTTTTTCCAAATGGTTTTAGTGGCATGAAAGCTGTACAAGTAATTTGGATTGTGACGGCTATAATTCTTAGAGAGCCCATTAACTCTTATTGTGAGAGTCTTTTTTTCTTTTCCTCCTTTCAGATGATGTCCATAACAGCTCGTGCCAGTCTGGCTGAGCCAGACTCATCTCCAAGGAAGAGTGTTAGCAGGTATGTTACAAAGGCTTTTTTTTCTTCTTCTGAGACTGTAACCTTTAACACAGACTCATCATTAACTGCAGTAATTTAACATGAAATTTCAGTAGCAGGGTATTTTTTCCAGTTACCATGGCAACATCATAGGACATCAGATGGTGTCAATAAACAAAAATCCACTGAAACATTATTATTATTTTTGAGCCACCTCTATTAAGGCAGTTTAGTTTATCTAGGATCAGGTGGTGATGAGTTCAGCTTGTGTTTTTGTACCTTCATGTGACATTTGGTATTTTTGTTCATGTACGGCCCTTGATATATATTGCTTGCCTACACATCCTCCTACTTCCCACAAACACTGCTGTACTGAAGTAAGTTTGTAAAAACTCATCTCTCCCCCTGCCTTTTGGCTGCCTGCAATCTCTGTACTTCTCCTGTCTGATGACAGGGAATGTCATTGTGAAGAGAAAGGGGATGCATTTAATAAGCCAGTCATTTCCCCTTCTACTTGTTATTACTTCTTTTAACATGATGACGAAGTAACTGTTTGTGCACTCCTTCAGTCCTCGTATTTCATTAGGTGTCCAGGATTCCACAGACCTGCTTTTCTTCTGGTGCATGGAAGAACAAGGATGAAAATACCTGTATAGTTCTCAATACAGATTTTTCCCTCCAGTCCCAATGAACTACCATCTGGAAGAAGTGAATGGGAGAGGGTTATACCTTATTTGTTGGGAGCATTTGAGACAAAACGTCTTCACTATAGGCCACTTGACAATGTCAGTTCCTATACTGGAAAAGCTGTGCAAACATTTACAGAAGTGACCTCACTTGTTTTATGAATATTGTCCTTGCTCATTAACTGCATCTCATGATATCTAGAGTCCCATGGAAACAGAACTAATTAAAGCAACACTTACAAAAGCCAGTGTAAATCTCACATTTCAATGCAAGCATTGAGTACGTGAATACAAAACTACACACAGAATTTAGACTACTACGAAGAAACAAGATTATTTCATTTTAATTTCATGATATACATGATGCTTGGAAGAAAAAAAGTCACTGAATAACTAAAAATGCTATGTGAGTTCGTTATAAACACGAGATGTTATTCAGAAGAAAGTGTTTTCCTCCCACAGTCATAAGGCTATACCAATGCTTAGAAATCCTAATTAGTGATGGGCCATGAGGCAGTCTCAATATAGTTGTGTGTCCACCTACTCCCAGATATCAATTAATTCAGTTGCAAAATCATGATGTTGAGATAATTTCTACAAACTTTTCAACAGTAGTGTAAAACAGTAGAATAATGGTGTACAGTTGCACCTTTTTCCCCATTTTTCTGTCATTTATTCACCCGATACGCTTCATTTTCTGTATTCTAGATGTCATATTTGCAGCTCAGAGGAAAGGTATAGCTTCTTTTTCAACTACCATGCATGTACCTCTTGAATATATGGGACAGTATTGCCTCTGAGACAGAGTTTATTTAACAAGTTTTGTTTTCTTATGATATAAAAGCTTAAGAGCTTTAGGAAGTCCCCTGAAGTACTACCTGAATGAGAAATGTTTGTCCATTTTCAAAAATGAAATGCTTCGGTTTTGTATGCACCAATATGAACAGGTAACAACCTGAGCTCTGCTCTGTTCAGAAGCTTGCATGAGTGTAATACAATGGGGCACAACACACAGCAATTGGAAGGAAATTCCTGCACCACGGATGGAAATAAATCCTACTAGGTATTATTATTAGTTCTTGGGGATAGAAATTAAAAATAAAAAAAATCAAACCCTGAAAACGTTTTCCAGGTTAGTCTCTCGATCCCCCAAGTACACTTCTTGCCTGTAGTAATATATAAACAAGCATCAATAACAAGCAAATTGCCATGCTGATAAGGTACAGTCAAAACACTTTCTTACAGTATAATTCAATCTAGAGAAATATTTTGAATTCAGTTCAAGTGGTCACAATTTGTTTGTGTTCCTGCAGAAAAGTACAACATTATGGTTTCAGA
>VWZG01008382.1:669315-682950 GCA_013396735.1 Grallaria varia | reverse complement strand
CTGGAAGGCTTCATAAATTCATAGTCTGAACTCAAGCTGGATAAAACACTAAACAAATTGTTTTTTCCACAGGCAAAGTAGAATTGCTAGTCTGCTCTTTTGTAAGTAAAATTACAAAAACGACTTCTATTTTTTTAACTACCTACTTAACTGAAGAAGAAATAAATTGCATTTGAGAATTTACATAGAGTCATGCAGAACAGGACTCAAAACCAAGCTTTAATTGTAGCTGACTGAGTTAATTGAGACTATCATTTATTGAATAAAGTATTTTAGAATCCGGGGCCCACAAAATAGCCCAAAATGCTTGAAAAACTTGCCAGTACCAGACTTACCCAAGTGTAATAATTGGGTTTTTTCCAGGATTAGTTCTTCCAAGAGCAATTAGTGTTTGGTGGGGGTGGTTTTCTCTTGACACATAGAAAGACTTCTAGCTGCAATCATTAAACAATGCATTGATGGTAATTTTGTGGGTTTGTAGAATATAGGTTCTGAGGAAATACAAGAAAATCCTCAATTATGCTCTTTGTTACATTTTTATTTCACTGAATATGCACCTGTTTTTACATTAATAAAAGGCTGAGAGGAGTACAATTCACTTTGTCTAAAACATTTCTACGCTTCTACATCTCCTCTATTTATTATTTCTTCCATGTGAAAGAGTCCCCATTTGAACTCCTGTGGTGGCACTCCAGCGGATTTAATCCCTCTTTTCAGAACACCTTCCATCTCTCTCATTTTTTTTTGTTTGTTTTTTTCATCTTCCCAGTAGATAATCAAAATTGAATGGGATTCCCTTTAAGAATATAATCTTCATATTATCTTAATGCGTTTAAATAATTTAAGTATAGGTTTTTATGTTGTTTGTGTTTTGGTCTTAGGATACAAAGTGAGAATATCTACATTCTTTTGAGCAATACGCTCTCACTGTGTATATTCCTCCTGGTTTATCCTTCCTTCAACAGGCCTTTATTAAACTGCTCTGCCCCTTCATCCCACCTTCATCTAATTTTGCCAGCTGCTTCTAAAATTCATTACATCTTTTTCTGGTGAGTATTCTGAACATAATAATCCCATCTGTTTCTGTGATATGACACAACTACTATAAGTAATAATATTTCTAAACAGTCTTTTCGTGTTAATTTTGCTTTTGGAGGAGGTGATTTAATGCTAATGTGTAACACGACAGATTATGTTAAAGGAGCTGATTCTCCCCCTTTCACTCTACTCTTCTGAGATGCCACCTGGAGTACTGCATCCAGCACTGTAGCCTCCAGCATGAGAAAGATATGGATCTGTTAGACCAGGTCCAGAGAGGGGCCATGAAGATGATCAGAGGGCTGTAGCACCTCTCCTATGGAGGCAGCCTGAGAGAGTTGGGGTTTTTCAGTTCAGACAAGGGAAGGCTCTGGGGGACCTCTTTGCAGCCTTCTAGTACTTAAATGGGAACTTATGAAAGAGTGAGAGCGATTCTTTACGCAGGCACATACCAATAGGACAAGGGGGAACTGTTTTAAACTAAAAAAGAGACTGAAATTGCATGTTAGGAAAAAATTCTTTACTCCGAGGTTAGTGAGGCAGTGGCACAGGTTGCCCAGAGAAGTTATGGATGCCCCATGCCTGAAAGTGTTCATGGCTGGGTTGGATGAGTTCTGGGCAACTGGATGTAGTGTGTGGCATCACTATCCGTGGCAGAGGAGGCTGGACCTAGAGGGTTTTAAAGATCCCTTCCAACCCAAACCATTACATGATTCTATGATGGGGAGGAAGAAGGCTGGGAGAAGATATTCATTCTTTCTTAAATAAGGGAAGGGCTGAGAGTCTTCTAAGAAATTGCTACATATAATAAGTTTAAGATGAAGGAAAGGGAACAAGTTTTTCTGCACAATATATAGTTAACCTGTAGAACTCCTTGAAGAACATCTTAAGAATAAATTGGTTCAGAGACACACAGGATATATCCAGTGTCCATGAGCATGATCATCTGGATATTTGTCTCAAGAAGATAATATAAGCTGGTTTTTAGGAGATGAGATTGCACGGGTGAGAAAGGATCACGTTATACTTACCTTAAAGACACCAAGACACCACACTGGATTGGACTAAAGTTTGATTTGAATGACTGAGGCTACTCTTTTGTTTTCCCATACTGGACATTTCTATTACTTTTCTGCACCTTGTTCGCTGTCTTTACAATGGAGGAATGATGTAATGAAAACTCCCTTGAAATCTTACAGTCAGTATGTGAGCACAAAGACAGTGTAGACAACTATCCACTACTGTATAAAACAAACAAATAAACCCCAAACCATTGGAATTAATGATAGAAGGCAACAACTTATTTCCTGCTTTACACATAATGTTGTAAAGAATCCTGTGAGTCATAAAGATGCATGCCACCAAATTTTTAGCTTCACAGATTGCTCAGGATGTGCCACCTGTCCTCATATCTGTAAAGATGATTCTGACTACAGAAAAGCTTTGTATTAACATAAAAATAACAGCAAAAATTTTTACATGGTGCAGGACTTTTTCACATTGCCATAAGGATTGTACATTCAAATACGAACATCCAATGAAGGAGACAGGCTGTATGCAGCTTACAGTCTTCATTTAGGAAGTGCTTTCATTTATTGTGTTAGTCTATAGACAATATCCAACTGACAGTATCCCTTTAAGCCAAGGAAAGTGTTAGCACACACAAATCTCTTCCCATCTTCTTTCCCCAAACAAATTAATTTAGATGAATGCTGAAACGAATAATTTCAGTGGGGAAATCATTGTAACTGCTAGAAATTAATCTGGGTAGACCTATAATTTAATTCTTAGTGTGACAGTGAATCTAGTTACATTATTTAATGTAAACTAATAGTTTATTGTAACCATAGGCATAGAATGGGATAACAATGAATATCATACAAATAACTATTACAGGCTGTGTGCCTAAATCAATGTGACTTATCCTTAGCTTAGCTAAAACTATAAAATGACAAAATACCAGAGATACAAGGCAGAGCACAGTCATGGATTTTCAGGTGTAAAATGTGGGAAGGAACACTAGGGGTGCCCTCTAGGCAATAAATGTAATCAACAGAAAATTAAATTATTATATTCCAATTTCTTTTCTAGGCACCCTTTGATTGGTGAAAGTAATAAAAGAGGGGTCTGGCATAGGTGCTATCAAATGTTGTTGATTACTCCCTCTAATAAGACACTTGGTTCTGAATGTTTCTGTTTCTGCTGTGACTTTGAATCCAGACATCTTTCATTCTCTAAATTGTTTTATTTTGTTACTATTTATGAGGCTGGGCTATGATAATTCTTCATTGTACAGTTGGGAAGAAATGGGCTGAGTAATTTGCCTAAGATCAAAGTAGGTTGATGGTGGGGACAAAGGGCAAAGATTCAAACCTACATCTCAAACACTAAGCTACAGTTTAAAACATTTTTTTCCCTGTTAAGAGATATCACTTGCCTCCCTCCCTTGAGGACAGTCTGAGTTTTATTTTACATTGAAAATTAAGGTTCACCTCTCATATTACACTGGAAAACCATGATTCCTCCTCAGTTTACAGCACTTACCTTCTCAGGGCAGAATGAACCTTTTTAGAATTTACTAGTAAGCCATTTATTGGTTTAGGACTGAAATTAATTTTAGTTCCATCTTTTAAGAAATTTAGCATCTGTGCTACTTTTTTTTTTTTTTTGTCCTGAAGCTTCTTAGTTCCCTTAGTCAGAGAGTAACAAAATCTCTCTAAACTATTCACACCATTAAAAATAATTGGAAGTGTGTGTCTAAGTTATATTTAAGGAGGAAATTAGTTTGCAATTAAGTGAAATTATTGATGATAATTTCTTGACTCTGTAATGATGGGGTTTAGGAAATACATAATGTCTCCTAATGGTTTGGTGTTTTTTTTTACCCTTGAGTTAGCCTCAGCCTTAAAACTATCTTAGCTTTGTTTGTCTGGTAATTGTCACTAAGGGGAGAACTTAGAGTGCATCAGTCAGTTGGATTTGCTCCAGGTCCTTCTCTCTCTCCCAGAAGTTATCACAGTACTTATTTTGGGTTTTGGAGTAAGGGTGGACTCATCTGCCTAATAGTCCCTCCTGCACTTTCTTCCCCTAACCACCCCTGAGATGCAAAGCCCCAAGTCCTGCTAGAAGTTGCTATGGAGGAAATGGAAACACAGGCTGGATTTATTTCAAGTGCCTTAACAACAAAACATACTGCACCTCTGTAAGCATAAGCTTAGGTGGATTACTTCTATGACAGGGTCCACATTCAGTATGCTGACAGTTCTCCTGAGTCCTGCCGTACATCCTTGGTTTTGCTGCACAAAGGGTTCAGAGCCCTAAACTGAGCTTGCCCTGGTGCACTCAAAGTTTTATGCTTCGAGAATTTAATTGGCACACAACCAAATCCATTAGGAGGCTGGGTCCACTGGCCCCCTGGCACTCAGTTCAAGCCGCAGCTTTTCAGTCTGCAGTGCTGAAATGTAGGTGGTCTTTTATGTGTACCCATGTAGAACCTATCACAGGCAAATCAGAGCATGTCTGCTGTTGTGCGTTTCACAAGTCATCCTTTGGACAACAGGAGAAACAGAGGATTAGGAAGAGTGTCACTGCTCCCAGTGAGAAGCTGCAAGGAATAAGGAGTCTTCTACCACCTGGGAGGTACAGATGGAGCGAAAGCACGAGCTACTGCTCACTTGTTTCCCCCAACAATACAAAAAGATTTTCTTGGGACATGGGGGCTATTAAGGGCACAAATTTTCTTTGAGATTGACGGGTTCATTTGGTTAGCAGGATTAATTCTCCAAGCAATTATAAGTACTGATAACTTCTTCCAAAATTACATTGGAACCTTTACCTCCTTACCTACGACGGTTGATTTATGGGGGGATCACGTCCCGATAGCGGGAGGCTTTTTCTCCGTTACATTGCCGGGAGCTTTCCTCCCCCCACTAGTTTTCCCGCCCCCCCAAAGGGCGGGTCCCAGGGTGCCCCGCAGAGAGACACACAGAGACCACCGGAGAGGGAGCAGAGAGAGAGAGTTTATTACATGGGTAAAGGTATTTATACCTTTTCGATGGATCGTAAAATATCCAATAGAAAACTAGGAATAACAACCAATAGGAAAGGGTTAACTAAGAGCCAATGAGAAACTTTAAACACACTTCAAGGATACATTCTTTCAGACCTAGCTAGGGAGATAAGAGTTCCTCTCAAGGAATTTTGGGAAGAAGACACAGTGTCTTAGTAAAAAAACAACAAGACTCCATCTTAAACAATAGAGACAGCTTTCGCTTTTAAGGTATTCAAGTTAGCTTTTTTCCCTTCTTCACCAGCCCATTTCTCACAGGACTTTTTCCATTTCTGATATTGTTTGTTCACTGCCACACTTACCCAAAAGACCAGTTTCACATGGGTGAGGTGGCCTCTAACAGAAGTTTGAAATTTGTTTTTTTGCATTTCCCATACTTGAAATATGCCAGTGTCATGGCTCACTTCCTTGTTAAAGGCAAATAAAAACCAAGACCCACATTGTTCTCAGCACAGACAGGTTTTACAAGACCCATATCACCTTGCAACAACGCTGTGTGTCACAACATGCCAAATACAACCTCCCTGATTGTTTGCTGCATTATGCTTATTGCAGAAGAGTACTTGAGGAGCCACTGTGCAAAGCAGCTCCAAAACTTTATTTGATCAGTGTGTCCATGTGCTCTCTATGTATGCTTGGAAGAGCTCTGAAAATTAAGAGAATTTGTATCTTTACCCCAAAATGCTGTGCCAGTGAAAATAACATGCTTGGAAGCTATATGGAGCTGAACCTGTCTTTGAGGGAACACCACTTTATATCAGAAGGCTGTGGGCTATGGGAAGACTTGTCCTGAGTCAGTAAATGCTCTTCTTTCCAATGCAATGTAACAACAGCAACAAGTGGAGTGGCTGCACTGTGAGGGTGGGATAAAGACCAAGAGCAGTTCAATTATGCCATGCAGGCTGAGCGATTTTGTCTCAGCTCTCTCTAGAGACAATGATGAAAGCTCATTACGACTGAAAAAAGATAATATGAAGGGCAGGAAAATAGAAATTGCAATATTCTGAATGTATAGAAAGCACTAAAATTTCAATGGATTTACAGTGTACTCAGATGTCCACCATCTCACATCACACACTACTCTTTCACTGCTAATACCTACACCTCTCAAGAGCTGAAGGTCACCAACAGAGGACCCCAAGGTAAATTGTGACAACATCTGTAAAATATAATGAGTTCTGACTCTAATTCTGCTATTTTCTCATCACCCTTTGGAGCTGGCTACTTTGCAGTGTGAATACAGGCAGAGGAAGTGTGCACTCCCTCCCTTTTTTATACATATTTCTGAAATACCTGCTTGTGACTAAGACTGCAGTGGCAGAGTATAGGGCAAGAACTGTAATTCCCCCTTAAACTGAGGTGTGCTAGGACTCATAGGACCACATAAAACAAAATAATCTATCTCCAGACAAAAGGTAACAGATTCTGAATTTCAGGAGCTAATCTCTGGTGTGCTGACATGAGATATATAGATTAACAACAGATTACTGGAGAAACGTGTGATACTAAATGCGGAATGGATTGTTTCATCAAGTATATCATACACTGTCCTATCTAGATTCCTGTCACATCTGTAAGCACAGAATTTGAAGAAGACTGTAATAGATAGATTAAAAACATAAGTATGCTGTCAGCTTGTAGCTTCCTTATTCATAGGCCATGTTAGAGAAGGAATTCTCTAGCAATTTATTTCAAATCAGTAAAATAATCAGGTTTAAAAAATAAATACCCAAGCCAAAATGGTGAAGGAACAAGGCAGCTGAAAGTGATGTAGAAAATAAATTCCAAAATTAGGACTTCAGCTTTAGTTAAATATTATCAAAATGCTCTGAAATCGATCCTGATTGATGCACTCTTATTTGTCCAAAATCTGAAATACTTTTCAGTGAGTAAAACCATTTTTTAATGAATCCAGTGAAAAACTTATGATAAGTTGTTTGCCTACAACCATATAATTTCACAGTATATTCTTGATCCAACAACAGTGACACATTTGAAATTATGATATTGGATGAAAAGCACCATATTTAACCAATGAAGGATCTTGTGTGTATCTTTGTATTGTGTTCTTACATGTCTTTTGTGTTAGTACTTAGGATTCTTATTTTCAAGAAGACTGAAAGTTACACTTGAAATAAATAAATAAGAATGACAAAGAAAGAAATCTGACAGATTATCTGAGAGGCTTTTAGAACATTCAGAAAATCTATAAACATTGCTTGGCCTGCAACTAAACTGGTTTAGCTTTTTCACCTTTGCTGTTACTGTAACTGATGTCCATAAATTTTTTTGCCACAGAAAGGCCAAGTTAAGAAAGGCCACCACGGTAACTCTTGAGTGTGAACCAGTTCATAGTTTAAAGGCAGATATTATAATCTAAATCTGCCTCAGGAAGAAGGCCCAAGTAAGAAGTTTAGAAAACCAAAACAGAAAGTGCAAAGTTGTAGGTACAGCTGAACTCACATTTGACTTGCCCTGAAACGTCACAGTTTGATATGAATCTGAAGCAGGTTTAGTTCAGGTTGTACACAGCTAAACCTGATGAAAGCCTACAAAAGCCAGAACACTGTAAGCATTCTCTGTTATTAATATTGCAAAAACAACCTAAAGAAAAATAAATTCTGGTATTAGAAACAGACAGTCATTTGCTCATCTTTTCTATGCATTCTAACCCACATAGGATGTTCTTAATAGAAACATTGGAGGTATCTTTCTTAGTTGTATGTAAATATGTACCATGCTAAAATAAATCAGTCTGGTTGAGCTAATTTCAGTAGTACATGCAGAGGCAGGAAAGAGTCTTGTGATTCTTTGTAGGAAGATACAAAACTTTCTGTGTATGTGCAAGTTTAAACATTTAACTACATGGAAATGATGGATTATATGCTCCAAGACCAAATGTACTGTACACCAACAGAAAGAATCTCAGCTAGTGTCAGTAACAGTTGATGTTTAATTTGGTGATCTAGAGATGCATGTATCTGGTCCTAGGGGTTCTTCTCCCTTAAAGACACCTGTGATCATTGCCTTGGATAGGAGGGCCAGAAGGTTGACTAAAAATTGCTCAGAAAACTCTACAGAAACTTTTAACTCCTTAAAAGAAGTGGCTGGAGACTTCCTTTTCCAAGTATTGCAGACCTGCACCTTGCCAACAAAACAGCATCTCTTTCTGCTGTCCAGATCTGAAGTTTTCTGGCACATCACTGCATGTCAGGATCTGAAGGTGGCAAAAGAAACACTCATATGCAGTGAGGGAAAATTTTCGAGATACAAATCGATACTTAGCTCAATGTCAGCATAATGAAAAAAGTGGTCCTGGTAGGGTGGTTTTGCTACCAGGTGGCCTCATAATAAGGCAAACTGCAATAAGTTCATGTAAATGTACAAACCTAAGCCATTTGGCTGACAGTGAAAGAAATAAAATTTTATACTTGATGTAGATAATGTTCCTCTCTGAGCTGTGAGAAGGAAGTTTTAGATTAACTGATAAACAGTGTCAGTAGGAGTGTTACTATTTTTTGTAGATGTTAAGTTTGGTTCAAGGCTTTAAGTGCAAGAGCTGCGTGAGTAATTGATGCATGTAGAAAATGTTCATCTTGTAAATCTTTCAGTGACAATAATTAGGAATAGTAGTTTGTACTCACCATGAAGCTTCCCTAGGAAGGTCTCAAAGATCCTCACCAATCAATAATTAAGCCTAGTAGCAGCTTCTGTGCTGCTTAAGAATTTTACTAGTTCGGAGATAAGCAAACTGAGATAAAGCCAACATTCTTCTCTTGTCATTATTTCTTCAATATGTGAAGGAGATGTTTTCAGACGAGATTGTCAGCTGCCTTGTTGTCATCCTAGTTTGCATGAAGGCTAAATCCATGAGACTGTAATATTTACTAACATAAGGCTTAGCTGGATACTTTTGAACAATTTTATCCTGCTCCTACAGGAATAAGTTTTCTACAGGTTGTGTCCCTCCTATGCTGTGGCACTGTTCTGTAGAGATGACAAAGATATAGCTACTTGCATTGAGACCACATTCAAGTCCCCCATAAGTCAGCATCCTGCACAGTTAACAAAACCCTTGGTATGAGCCTTGAGTCTTGTCCTGTGATATTAGACTCATAAAGGCAAAGGCCAAGCAAGCCTACAGCAAAGCACAGAATAGATCTTTGCTGGAATTGGACAGCACAGCTTCCTTCCCAAATATCTCTTCCTCCATCCCATCTCTCCTGCCACATAGTAAGGACACTAGAGAAAGGCGTATTATCAGAAGGTAATATGGATATTAATTTGTAGGAGTAGCATTCCCTGAGGGGACAGAGACTTGGGCTGATTTGGCCAAGTGGAGATTTGTGTGTATGAGCTGATCATCTAGATTTTGTACTAGTGAAAGGTGCTTCTGGTGCTACCCTGGTTTTGGCTGGAATATAGTTAATTTTCTTCCTAATAGGTGATACAGTATTGTGGTTTGGATTTAGAATCAGAACAATGTTGATAACACACTGATATTTTTTGTTCTTGCTAAATCGTGTTTCCACTAAGTGAGGAGGCTGCACAGGCTCAAGAAGGTGGGAGGAGACACAGACAGGACAGCTGATCCAAACTGGTCAAAGAGATGTTCCATTCCATATGACTCCACTCTCAGTATATAAACAGGGTGGGACAGCTGGTTGGGGTCTACTGCTTGGGAACTGGTTGAGCATTGGTCAGTGAGTGGTGAGCAATTGCACTGTTCATCACTTAGTTTGTATATTCTAATTCTTTCATCATTATGAGCAGCATTATTATTTTCTTTGTTTTCCGTCCCATTTAACTATCTTTATATCAACCCACAAGTTTTCTCAGTTTTAGTCTTCCAGTTCTCTCCCACATCCTACTGGTGTGGAGGAAGTGAGCAAGTGACTGTGGGGCTTAGTTGCCAGCTGGGGTTAAACCATGTCAAGTGCATCATATAAACTCAGCAGAAACTGGATATTTGAAATAGGTCAGGAGAATGAAAGGCTAAAAGTGCATGTTTTTCATTACTGACAACAAACGTCTCCAGATCAAAACCAGATATATCTACCTTTTACACATATCACATGAAGTAAGACAACTTCCACATACTAAACTTCTTTTGTCTTGAAATTTAGTGTAGCCAGTAGGCCTTAGTTGACCTCCATCTTACATTACCGGAGAAGAAGAATCAAAAATACTGAAACATGGACTAGAGTTTTCTAACAAGTAGTTTCTGGGAACTTAGTCTTGGCCTCACTGACACCACAGGAAGTTCTGACACTGATCTTGCTGGGGGCATTAATTCTCAGTGTCTCTGGAGGCAGAGTGAGTTCCCAGCCCTGTTTAATCCAGATGTATCTAATATAGCACAGATTAACACAGCACACTGCTATCTCTCTGTTGCCAAAGGGAAGTTGCATTATACTCAGAAAAGAGGTGCAACTTTTTTTTTTTGCTTGAAAAATGATAGACAATTCTCCTACTCCAAGAACAGTCTAGCTCCCCTTCCAACTCTGACACTGCTTGTTATTATCAATGCTTTTGATACTTTCCAACTGAGTTTACCTGCCCCTTCTGAGTTGTAATTACTTTAGAAGAAAAGGTACTTAAAGATTTTTATATAATAGAGTAACTTTTTCAGCTCTAATAAAGAACATAAAGCTCACAGGGGATTTGATAGACCAAAATACATTAAGGCCAACCAAACACTTTGCTTGGCTCAAGAGACTGTCAGTGTGGTTTTCATGGGTCACCTCCCACATCCAACAAGTCTAGTATTTTGGTATGGCCAGTCATTAATATTTCATTTTAGTATCTCAATGGGAATGGGCTTATCCACTCATTCATGATGACTTTAATGCCTTGTATATTGGCATGGTTGTTTTTTTTTCCCCTAACATTTGACCTCAGTTTCACCATTTTTTTCCCCTTCTTGTTCACACTATGCACAGTAGTAGCAGATCAGGGAGTTGCTGTCATCCTTGTTTTGCAGGTGGAATCTTTGAAATGCAGTTATAAAAAAGAGAGCATTGAAATAGGCACAAAGACTCCCCAACAACTTTTGTTCCAAATAAATCCAATAGCCCAACAAAATGTGTTGTGAGGACTTAAACTAAGTTTACATAAATTAAGCTCCTCCAAGAAGCAAGGTACCTAAATGACATGGGAAGAATTATAGAAAAATTTGTTAGTAAATGATAGCAGTGAGAGGCTGCAGGATACTGATATCTCTGAACACCTGACTTTTTCTCTTATTCAATTACATCTCTGATGTTGATTTGAAGAAATATTAATTTTTAAATGGAAGCAACCTTAAGAAAAAACAAAAAAAAAAGCAGAGAAAACATCAACATTATGATAAGCAATAATACTGCTTTCTAATTTTAGTCTTGAGCAGGAAGAAGTGGCAAGGTAAAGATGTCATTGCATGTATTGGGAGAGGGAGTAAAGGTAATGCTCAGACCTCTCACCTATGATGTCAAAACCAAGAGCAGAATTAAGACAGAAAATGGCAAGTTATATATAGCTCTCCTTTCAATAAACGAGAAGGGGGAGCAAGAAATAATCTATCTGCAAATTGATAATTATTCCCCTCTATGAGGAGGAAAAGAAATGTTTTGTGAAGGTGATGAATCAGATAAGATATCTGCAAAGTATTAATTCCCTTGTTGTTGAGTGGGTGGAGAGGAAAGACCTCTCTTACCTGGGTAGGTTTGTCAGATTTTTCATGCCACTCTGCTTAATGAATTTTTAGCAGAAGGTGATGCTGTTTGTCTGATTCTGTTGACCTGAATGACTGTGTTGCCAATCCAGAGAAAACTGTATGGAAAGAATGGCTCTGGTTTCTTATAGTTTAGTAAGCCTATGAGTTTTTAAAAGAAGTCACCGTCTGTTGAATATAACAAGCAGTAAGAGAAGGAAGCAAGTGATGGGAGAAGGACAGAAGAAACAGTGGGAAGAATAAAGGCAAGAAGAAGAAGAATAAAAAGAGAACATAGAGAATGAGGATGGGTATCTGACAGCTCTTTTAGGAGCTTGGGAGACAGGTTGTTCTGAAGAAGACCAGGGGAAGTTTCCCATTTTGATACTGTTTTCTTTCTTACTGATGTTAGGAGTGAAAACGTGCTGGAAAGTCTGTGCATGAGCAAGCTGTAGCAAGAGAAAAATGGATTTACAGTAGGCAAGGTCTGGATTGTCATTGTCCTGAGAGATCGTTGCAAATCCTTCTATGAGGAAATATTTGCCAGATATAAAACTCTCCTCTTTATTTCTTCTTAGAGGCTGTGGTCAAGATCTGCAGCCCAGACAACTCACCCAGTCTTAGTCTCAGTGCACAAGAAGTCCTGAATGCATCAGAGTGTTAAGAACCACAGCACGATGGTACCGTGTGCTCTCATCTCCCTGGGACGTCATGAAGCTGGGCTGTACCAGCATCAGCAGCCAGGAGGGTTTAAATCCATTTGAAATAGACCCATCTGAAAACTTTCCCCTGAAATGCTGGGGGAATGTCACCAAGGAAAAACAGCTTTTGAAAAAAGCTCAAGGTTCTTATGTATGCTTCTGCAAAGAACAATCCCTTTCTTGGGTGAGAGAGAGAGATGTGTTGAATGAAGGCATGTTCTGCCACCAAAACAGAAGCAATATTCCAAAGATTGTAGCTGTCTTTGGCTAAAAAGATTTTTATGTGTGTTTTCGTTCTTGGCAGCTGCCAAATCTAGGGGACAGTTTTATGAGAAATTGAATTCTAGGTGTCTACAGATTTAGTATTTCTGTTGCTTTTATCAAACTACGATTTCAGGTCAACTTAATGGAAATCTGATATGATAAAACTTTTGTACTAGTAAAATAGTATTGTTATATTGTTTGTGGGTGGGGGTGGGTTTGTCTGTTTGTTTGTTTGTTTGTTTGTCTGTTTGTTTTTTAGAGTGCTATTCAGCCAGGAATAGTGTTGAGGGAATTTAAATTAAGAGGAAACATACTTGCACAGGGATTAACAGAGAGTGAAAAAGAAAAAAAAAAAAAAAAAAGGGGGGAGAAAAAGAGTTAGTAACTGCATCTATATTAGTGTTTGTGATTGGGCTCTGAAGTTACACTACCCAGCTCCACAAAAAAAGAAATGAAAAAAAAAAAAAGAGAGAGAGAGAGAGAAGGGAATATTGGCAATAAGGCAGTGACAGAGCAAGAAAGTAAGATAAACACAATGAGGTACAAGCAAGTCCTTTATAGTACAATTTCTTTAAAGCAGACTGCTGATTTAGATAATTTTCAGGCATCTAGGCATGTGGCTATCAACACAAATATCTTAATTGCTTTCCCACAGGTCTTACACACTACTGCTTCTTCTTTATCTACTTCTTCTTGAAAGCATCTTGTTGAACCTTTCCTAACCAATTTTCTTTCTACTAGTTTGGAATTTTTTTCTCTTTTAAAAGTGTTACTCAGCTTCCTATAATCACTTAATCCAGTAGTTTTTTTGGTTTTGGTTCAGTTGTTAGTGGTGGGGGAGAAACTCATATTTGTGTGGTCCATTCATTAGT
>VWZG01008382.1:646344-669110 GCA_013396735.1 Grallaria varia | reverse complement strand
TTGTGATTGGGCCCTGAAGTTACACTACCCAGCTCCAAAAAAAAAAAAATGAAAAAAAAAAAAAAAGAGAGAGAGAGAGAGAAGGGAATATTGGCAATAAGGCAGTGACAGAGCAAGAAAGTAAGATAAACACAATGAGGTACAAGCAAGTCCTTTNGTGTGGTCCATTCATTAGTCTGAATAAATGAGAAGGAACTTTCTACAGTTAATGTGCTTGCAATTATTATTTTCTCTAGTTCAAGTTGGGAATAAATCACAGAAAGAATCAGCATATTGACCATTCAACATTATTTCTTCAGCTGTATAGAGCTGAACAGAGAAAAATTGTTAATTTTAACAAACCACTATAGAAGAGGAATAACTTTCCAGTGGAGAAGTGCATACATGAAATGTGACTGACATCTGTTCTGTTTGCTTAAGTGCTCTTCAGGCTTTGGGCATTGGCTGATCTGTGCTGAATTTGAAAAATCTGACTACTGAGATGAATAAATAAGGAAAGATTTCAAAGGGATCCTGGAAGTTTGGTTCTGTTTTCAAAAAACACTGTATTTATTTCTTTGTGTAACTGCACAGAGGAATGCTAAAATTTGTGTGTTCAGTAATATCAATTAAAGAAGATGTTACCTATTTACTACTTTTGTATATTTCTGTGAAGAATGTGTTGTTTACAATCGAAAAAGGTATGCCAAATGAAATCCCTTTTTTTCTTAAGTTTCTTTGTTTGCTGCACTTTTTTTTTTTGTGAGAAAAAACAGGAATGTGAACATAGAAAAATAAAAATGGACTCATTCTTTAAAACCAGAAGAGATTAATCAAAATTGTTAGTAGAAACATTGCTCCCAGTCTCTACACTATTAGAAACATTTGTTAAGATTAAACCTTCCTGTCTTACTCCAACATGATGGAAAAAGTATAATTAAAGTGTTGAGAAATGTCACCCCGTTGTTATCTGTGTGTTAATATGGGTAGGGAAACACAAGAAGCTTTAAAGGGCTCCTGCACGTAAAGGATGAATCAGAAAATATGTGTCCTTACAGAGAAACCATCAGAAAAGGGAGATGCAAGAGCTCCTGGGATAATGGGATTTCTGTTCTGTAAACAAGGACTTCAGTGCTTGTTGAGAGACAGAGATGGCAGGTGTTAGAATATTGAAAATGGTGGTTTGGTGTTAGGTTTCGGGCTGGTTGGTACTAACCTAGGAAGGACAGTTTTGCTTCAAAATTTCAAGTGAGCTGTACTGGTATTACTGCCTCTCTTCTCTGAACCAGACTTTCTGACCATGCTCTCTCATAGGAATACTTCCATGTACAGTCTTGTCTCATGAAAACCAAGTAAGCAGAATTTATGTCACAATGTCAATTTTGCTCAGTATTTTCTGCTTTCATATTTGTGTGTTGTTCCTTCTTAATGCTTTTTGTTGATTTATGTTTCTTTTATTTTCTGTTTAAATATGAAAAAAATCTGTTAATTGAAGAAAAGACAAGAAAAAGGGGAGAATTTAATTTTTAAGTGAACATTATTGATTTTTTTCAGTGATTGAGAAGACCATAATAGAAAGCCTGATCTTTTTGTCAACAACTTAACTGTGGGTACAAAACTGTTCACAGGGGAGTGGTGGTGTGTGGAGTTGAGTGGAGTACTTCTTATCCTAGGGGATGGTATAATTACAAAAGAACATTTTCTTCTAATGAGACATTGTCATAAAATTCAGTGCTATCTGTATGAACACCATCTCATAATAAAAAGTAATGGGTGTATAAAGTATTTAAAACACATTCTGTTTATGAAATGGGTCTGAACAAATATACAGGATGGTATGTTCATCTTTGCAACAGCTCTGTAACATTAAATGGGATGAATTTAGTGGCACATAAAGTCATGTCACCAGGATATGAAGTGAGGAACATCATGCTCATCTGAAGCTTAGGTCCTTAATTATGGTCCCCTGGGATTTGGCCAGTGTTTTTGGCACAAGTCAGGTCTCTTGCCCTTTGCAGCTTTTCCTCAACCAGTTGGATGCGAATTCTTTCTTTGTTGTCCCACACCATGTTGTTCTTGATCAGGAGGGCTTGATTTGGATACTTCAGAGCTCTTTCTTCCCATAGCATCTGGCCAGCTGGGGGGTGTGGAATGCAAAATCAGAGCATCAGGATCTGACACACGAGTTTCCACCTGAAAACAGTCTGGTGAGGTATTCAGCAACTCCCAAATGAATGGAGCAAAAGTGGCACCTCTGTAGTGGAAACAGGATCCTAAAGAGTAATGTTTACTGTATGAAGAAAATATCAGAAAAACAAGATTGTTGGCAATGTCAGTTATTATCTAAATTACTTAATATTAAACTTCCAGACTTGCAGCGCTTCACTCAGCTTGTTTCTAAACATAGTTTTTGCTTCTTTGAAACAGCTCACAGTCATATTAGAAGGTTGCTTAAATGTTTCAAAGAATTAACATTTCATAGTTCAAAAATGTTTAAGTTATTTTATGGTAAAGAGAATTTCTTTTCAGTCCCAAACCATAGTAGATGTTAGATTATTTCCCTTGAGAAACTCTAAATAAACCAACTAATCTCTCAAAATCCAAAAGTTTCCAGTATCGAATGACAGTCCTTTTACTGAGATGCACTTAAAGAAGCCTGTGGTTCCTGGGTGGGTCCCAACTTTGTTGGGTTACTCTGTACTTGGCACATCCAGTCCTGCAAAACATTTTCCTGCTTTCAAACCACTTAGATGTGTGGTACACATCCCCTCGAATGCACTCAGCTAATGTACCATTAGCCACTGGCATAACTACTGTAGATGAGAAGTGCTTTGAGAATATTATATCCTACAATATTTGCTCTGCCAAGGCTTTTGCAGATTCTGTTGTGGCTTAACAGCCACTCAGCAAAGGGAAAGAAACAATCCTCTGTTACAAGCAGAACTTTTTAGGTCTCAGAGAGCAGAAGTGACTCTAGTTCTTGAGGGACTCATTCTGTCAAATACGCGCACTCACACACATGATCATTACCATTTTAATATAATAACTATGGTGCTGATCAGAGTTTTTATGCAACTCTGGTGGTTTTAGCATCTGTGGCAGGGAATTTAATTGGTGCAGCAGTGCTGCGTTAAGCAGCTGAAGCGTCCACAAGGGACCGCCTGGCTCCCAGCTCCCTGTGAAGACAGGAGGAGATCCTCAACAGCTTGTCCACAGTAGCTGATGATCTTATCCCTTATGTTCATGTTTTACCAAAACGTATGGCTGTGGGCAAACATAATCTTTCAGCTTCAGCTGTGCCATGTGAACAGGGTACTTCCTTGAGCTACTCGTTGTCTGAAGGAGAGCTTGTGTAAGGTTTAGCTAGGGACTAAAGTACAGGCAGTCTTCATCCTCAGACCAGAAATACAACAGTCACACGACAAAAATGCACTAAACCAGTTCAAACAGATTGGCTCTGAAAGCACAAGTGTGACATCAGATCAGGTCACCTCAGCTGAGAGGGAGCAGTGTGGTGCTGCACCATGACCTAGCAAGATCCTGTCCTGATTCCAGGGACTTTGTGCCAGTAATTAGTCTGATATTCTAAATCCACTACTGGCTGCATGGTTCAGACATTATTTCAAACACAAAATAAGTACAGGAATTACTTTAAAAAAATAATAAAAAAAAAAGGTCCTTCTTTGAGGTTAGCTGAAGAATGTTTCTGCTCAGATTTATCCCATTCTGATTTTTCTGAAACCATTCAAAAGTGATTTTTCCCAGCCATGAAACAATTTTGTTTTAAATCGGCTGCTTGTTTCACATCCCTGGCTTTACCAGATCATCAGGTCTAGAGAGCATTGCCCTGTGAGAACCCCTGAGCAGAAATGTGAGCTCATACATACAATAGAAAGCTCAAGGCCAATACCCAGGTAAATAACAGTTGTTGACAATTTCCCATTAATAGGCTTTTTCACCACAGGGGTTTTGTGCTTATTTTTTAACTATGCGGTCAAGTAAAACCTTCAGTTCCGAGCACTTGGTTACAGAGACTGTCTCTGGCACATCACCTAGATAAGTAAATTTTGCAGTGGTGTAAAGTTCACATTCCAGCATTATACTATCACTCAGGAAAGTATATGTAATGTACTTCTTAAGCAATTGCTGCTCACTTGATGAGCACAAGATAAATTACAGCTTTCTGTGCTTTATCGTTTTTATTTAAATTTTGTTTCCACAAAAAGGCTGAAGTGTCTTTTCAGAGTCCTAACTCAACTTCCATTGCCCTTCTCTCTAACCAAGTATTTTAACAAATACTGTAATCAAGAAAATAGAGGTTATTTGCACACTGCAGCCTCTTATATTATCACTTCTCCTTTATGGATAATCAATGATGACAGTGCCTACAGGCTGTTAGACCCCCAGCTATTTCTGTGCCCTGCCTTCTTAAATGCTGTTGGGGATGATTGCATACACTTTTCTGACATGAGATGAGTTCTCTTTTCCAGCAAAGTGTGAACCACACAGGAAAGACTGTTGCTTTTCATTTCATCTTTCTCTACTGTTTTATTGTAGTAAAACATATGCAGCAAAGCAGGTATCTCTAAGACAGCAAGGAATTCAAATGAGAAACTTCCTCAGAATGAAAAAACAATGTTGCAATGAACAACATTTCGGAATGTTTTCTCTCATCAAAGAGAAAATATTTTTTGCTTTGAGTTTTTTTTCAGAAATGTGATGCTCACAGCCCGTGTCTTCTGTTTGAACTGCTGAATAGAGAGGCAATTTGGAGAGTTGTATTGTTTAATTAGGACTGTGAATAACTTGACAATCTGAACCTCTAAAGGCATGAAATAAAGAGTTCTTGGGGGGGGGGGAGCTTTTTTTTTCCTCTTTTTTTTTTTTCCTAATCCCAGGTGGCCTGATTTCTCAGCAGTCTCAGGATTTGTGATAGCCTCTCTCTCCTCCATCTAGTTATTTTCTTCATGCCATAATTATTGTGTGGAACCACTACTTTGATATGTGATGAACACATAAGCTTCATTACTAATCACTAAGCCCTGAAACGTTTCATTACAGATCATTCCTGTATTCTCTCTATCCACAGTGAAGCCATACAGTCCTTTTGCTTCTCTTACTAAAGGAGAAAGACTGCAGTTTATACAGTGGTGCTCACCTTATCATGGCTCAGGAGTGGAACAACATGGCTTTGGTCTAGAAACTCTCCCAATCATCCTGGACAAAATTCTGGTGGTTCCAGTTGTGTGACTGAGATCTAATCATCACACTCTGAGGTCTTTGGCAGATTGGCTGTGCAGGCTGTGGCTCCCCCTTCCCCCATGGTAAGTCCTGTGCTCCTGCCTGGAATTAGTCAGGGGAGACCTCATCGCTCTCCACAACTACCTGAAAGGAAGTTGCAGTCAGATGGGAGTCAGTCTCTTTTCCCAGACAGCCAGTAACAAGCCTAGAAGAAATGGCCTCAAACTGCACGAGAGTAGGCTCAAGTTGGACATCAGGATGAATTTCTTCACTGAAGAGGTTGTCAAACATTAGAATAGGCTGTCCTTGGAGGTGGCAGAGTCACAATCCCTGGAAGTGTTCAAGACATGACTACAGCTGGCACTTACAGCTGTGGTTTAGGTGTTCATCAAAGATGGCTCAAGGATGTTGGAGGCCTTTTCCAGCATTAATGATTCTATGACATTTGCCTCTTTGTCATGCTTCCCACCCTATTTTTCCCACTTGGTAGGCTGGGTTACAGTTTTCAGCCCCTACAGGTTGAGGTATCATAGTAGATCTGTGGGATCAGGACAGCACCAATGCATAGGCAAATTTGCCTGCCTGTCACCGCATCGCTTCTTCCCACCTCCATCTGAAGTATCTGGTGCTGGCTGTTCTTAAAAAGAAGGGACCTAGCTAGATAGAAGTAGCCTGGCATATCCTCTGTTCCCAGGCAGCACTGTTTGTTAATGCAAAAAGGTGGATCTGCTGTTTGCTCACTTTTCACAATGATTTATCATTTGGGGATGCATTTTTCATGGAGAAAAAAAATAATTGAAAGCACTTGCGGCATTAGACACGCTCAAACCTCCAAAGAAATATTTTTTCTTAGATGTTCTGCTGTCTGAATCAAATAGAGTGATAGGGATAATAGATATTAATTCATACCACAGGATGGCCATGCTAGGTTGCCTCCAGGTATTTGAGGGAAAACAAAAAATTCAGTTAGATCCAAAATCACTTATGTAGATGCAATGCACATACCAGAATCCTGCAGATAACCAAGTAAAAGCAAACACCTGATGGTAGTTAAAGAGGACATGGTTTGCTGTGTACATCCAGTGTGATCCAGGGTGTTGTGATGGCAGTGTCATAAATCCTTAGAAAGAAAATTCATGTTTTTCTGACTTCATGTGAGGGCTTGGGAACTGTGAAGAACATTTGTAGCACAATCCAGATCTAGATGTTTTATTGTGTGGGCACTTGCAGAGCTACATTCTCCAGGATTTCAAGAGGAGGGAAAAAAGAGAAAATTTTGGTTTGGTTTGGTTTGGTTTGGGTTTGGTTTGGTTTGGTAAAAGTGATAGACAGCCTTCAGTCCTCCATGGAACTGACTATTTCGCAAAAAGTCCTGGTCTTCTGCTTTGTCACTGTAAAGGAAGTTCTGACATCAGCAAAAGCACTGACTTCTACAGTCCTACTTGCTTGGATTAGTATGGGGTGAGAAGATTATGTCTTTTGGGAGGCAAGTGCTTCTGTCCTATACTGCCACCAACTAAGGCTCCAGGCATACAATTAAGAGAGGAGAATGTGCTCATGCTGGATCTGTTTGAACAGTGCTCTAAACAGGTTGAGCTGACTGGCATTCATTGGAGTCAACTTGAGATCAAAGAGGAAAGAGAGATGAAAAATGGAAGACCATTTCAGGAACTACACAGGGAAGGTGATTGTTTTAATCTCATTTTTTTTAATTTGGTTTTATTCTAACAGGTTTTATGGTTGCACTGTCTTCCTCATTGTATGTAAGCATATATGAGTGTTTTGAGCAAATGTCAGCATTTCTGTACAAGAAGTAAAGATGATTTTTTACTACAGAAAATTGCTTCCAGCAGTAGGATACCAGAGATACAGATATACACAGTGTTGTATTTTAGATATGACTGCATGAGGAAAAGGGACAGCAAGAACATAAAAGAGCAAAGTTTTAGGACTGAAGCATTTTTTCTGTTAGACATTGAAAGATTCAGCAGTGTAGTAGTGCATGCATATCATAGAATCATAGAATGATTGGGGTTAGACAGGACCTTCAAAGGTCATCTACTTCAAACTCCCTGCCATGCTCAGGGACAACTTCTACTAGATCAGGTTGCTCAAAGTCCCATCCAGCCTGGCCTTGAACACTTCCAGGAATCAATATCCACAACTTCTCTGGGCAACTTGTGCCACTGCCTAACCATTCTAACAGTAAAGAATTTTTCCCTAATATCTAATCTAAACCTGCCCTCTTTCAGTTTAAAGCTGTTACTGCTTGCCATATGACTACGCTCCCTCAAAAAGAGGCCCTACCCATCCTGGAGGCTCCATGTAAGTACTAGAAGGTTCCTACAAGGTCTGCCCAAAGCCTTCTCTTTTCCACACTAACCAAACCTGATTTTCGTCTTGTCCTCACAAAGGCAGTGCTCCAGCCCACTTATCATCTTTGTGGACATGCCTGGTTTCAAAAGCATTTGGTTCAGCTTCAGCTCATCAGCAGAAGAATTTTGACTCACTGGAGAGTTATGAGAAAGTGTAAGGAAAAGGAACTGGATCCTAGGAGAAACTGGTGCATACCTACCCTTTTCAGGAAGGACTGACTGTCTCCTTCTCTGCTCTTACTAGATAGGTGATAATTAAAATACATCTGTGCAGAAGAAAACTTCTATCTTCCTGAACAGGAGAAGCATTAAAGTCCTGGGAGTTTTTGAATGTATTAAGCGACCTTACATGTGACACAAAGCAATTTTTAACTTGACAGTGCCTACAGGAGTAACACTCCAGCTCTTATTTAGGATTTCCTAAAAATTAGTAACTTCTTGAAGTTACCCAGGAATCCCAGAAGGATAAGCACCATAGTTCAGGATGATCAAAAATTCAGGGTGTCATAAAGGGATAAATAGGGATGCTAGAAGGATGGTTAAGGATGATGTTTTATTGGCAGTGATAAGGATGGGTTAGCTGGCATGTAGAAACAGTGTTCTGCTGTGACAAAAGATTGTGGGGTCAGCTTCAACTGAGTGCCACATAGCAGCTGTCACTCTGCATGTCTGGCTGACTCGCTTTCTCAAGACTGAATTAAACAGCCCTTGGCCTGTGCTTCCATTTCTAAGCAGCAAGAATATTTATGTGGCATCTTTCAGACTCATCTCCTGCAGCAGGCATAGCCTATAGGTAGGCTCCCTGTTACAGGGGATTGCTCTTCATCCCAGCAGAAGCTCCTGCACCAGAGGAAGAACAGCCCCCATGATCAGGACACTGCATTGAGGCAAGGTGAAATGTCTTTTCGTCTTGCCAGTCTTGCCTCAGCTTGTTTCTACCTACTGACCTGCCAGTGTATTCCAACAGCAGTATTTCCTAAGGCAGATGCTTAACTCAGGACTTCAGGCAGGTGACCTGCAGGTCACAACCTAGATGTGTATGTTTTTCAGGAGTATCTTGTGTATGCTCCTGTGGATAGGCTGACAGACTGTGTTTTATTACTACAAATTGCTTTTACAGTGTTTTGTTTCAGCTGTTGTGTTGTAACAAGAAGTTTTTTCTCACCTGACGCAGGAGAGACAGGAACTCTGTTTGAAACAGTCTCTGAGAAACATGCAAATAGCCTGATACAGACTTGGATGTGAATTTCCTTTCTCCAAAAGGCTCTTGTCTCAAAGAGAGGCTTTTGCTCTGTCCTTGAAAGAGACGGGAGGTAGTTGCAGAATGCAGATCTGTAGGAAAATTTTCAACATCCTGCTGTGTGATGGCCTATACCTTGGATTTAATTTCAGGTCACTTTCTAGCACTGAGTATTTAATTTCTTATCTGTCCTATGAGTCCTACTTTACTTTACAATTGTTGATGCCTCTGAAAGCTCCTGCCAACAGTTTGCCATCTGTTTTAAACTAAAACCATTTAGTTTCTCTTGATGTGAGACAAAGCCACCTGATACAAAAATATGAACAGTAGGTGGCCAACTTATCACTTTTTAATGTACATGAAAACTCACAAACAATATGCAGGGACTTTGGTAATGTTTATCATCCACAGACCCTTCCAGAGAGCCTCATTTAAAGCTAAGTGCAACCAGCTTCTAGATGCGCAGGATTACAACTCTCTAACTCAAGAGACTGTTATTTCATCATCACCACTGTTCATTTAAAGTATGTGTGAAACTGTGACAAAACTTTGTTTTCTTGTTTGAAAGGATTCTCAGCTTTCTTAATTTGTGAGTTTTTAAATGTTTGTCCTTAAGTGCCCGTGGTGTGAGTGGAGAAGGAAATTACTCATTACGTCTCTTAGGAGAGAAATGAGGGCTGTCAGGTGAAAATAGGAGGAGATGGATTAAAAAACAGAAGTTCTTGTGTAGGGCACTCCTGGCCAAAATTTGGCTGCAAATAGTTTAGGGGGTTCAAGTGAAGACAGGACAAGTTAATGAAGAGAACTACACTGTGAGGCTGTCTTAGATACAAAAACAACATCCAGCACGGGAAGCTGAAGGTTGGGAAGCATGTGACAGAAATACTGCTGTATGTTTGAGTTCTTCTTATATTCCTCCCTAGAATAACTCTTTTGGCCACTCTCATGATCCTGAGATCTTTGGTCAGCACTAGCACAGACTAGAGATGCAGTGTGGGGTGAAGGGTGGGGCACAGGGTTGTCTGTGCTTGTGGATGGGCTATGAACATTTCTGGTGGACACAGCGTGGAAAGCAGGCATTGATCCTTCTGCTGTGGACATGGACTATGGCATACCTTTGCTATCATATGAGGAAAGAAAGTTTTCCTTCTTATGAACTGACAGTGACTGCCATGTGACAAAGAAATCCTCTCCAACCCTTCTTAGATTGAAAGCATCATTGGCTTTCAAAAGTGCCTTTCATTACTTCAAGCCATTTTCTCACATTATGGTTCTAAAATAGAGGCAACAGTGAATTACTTTATATCAAAAATACACATTTCAGTTGAAAGGAATCAACATGAAGCCACAGAGAAATCAATAATGATGCATCATAATAGCCAAAATCTGTCGGAATGCTGTTTTCTGGTGGTACTGCTTTTTGGCTGAAATAGTGATTCACTATTTGAAACACCCCTGCACTTAGGGAAAAGACCTCAAAGTAGGTCCCAAATGAATTAATTTTGCATCTCTTATGTTGGACTTCCTGCAGGTACAGCCGGAACAAGAGGCAGGAGTAAAGCAGAATGTGAAGAGGACACTAAGGGAGCTGTGGAGGGACTAGAGCAAATTGGGAGGCAGTGGCAGGACATGGGATGGAAGACAAGGAAGCAAGAGGTGCAACTGCCTAGAAATTTACAGAGAAACAGAAAGGTGTCCAGAAACAATGCCAGTTCAGAAAAAGAATATGTTCTGGAAAAGTAACTGTATAAGTAAGGAGGCAGACATGTCTGTAGTGTGTTGTATCATGCTAAAATTGAAAGGCCACAGTTTGCAAGCCCTGGTCACTTTGGAATCAGATGAGACTTATGGCTTGGCATGATATTGTCCTCTGTGTTTCTACTGTACTTTTTAAAGTGATCTAATAACTTAAGGGAATATTTCTCAAAAGCTGTCACAGGGGAATATAGGAGAACAGAGTTCAGTTTCTCTCAAAGACTCTTGTGCTCCCAAATTAAGCTCTCTTGAAATCTCCCTAGTAACCATTATTTATAATACAGCCCAATTCTAACAGTTGTATCTTAATTTTTCCCTTTCACTTATGAAATATTAGTGATCATTTTAGCTGCTTGAAAGATAAAGGACAATGGTACAAATTGTATTCCTTCCAACTTGCATTTTTATAATTAGTTTCCAGCCAGCCTTTTTCATCATTCCTGAAATGTAACTGAACCAGTGATAGAGAGAAGAAGGGAACAAAAGAAAATCAAAGCTGTGTTTGATCAGTATTGGAATATGTATCAATTCCAAACCAAATGTTTCTGGCAGCTTCCAAAAAAGAGAAAAGGGATACAAAGGAAGAAATTGTATAAAGGGAGAGTCATCTGCAGATCATTGTTAACAATAATTAACAGCACAAAACAAGGGATTCTCATGGGAATATGCATCATCTAAAGATAAAGTAATGGTGTTGTACATTCTAAGTGATTACACGAATTGATGCCTTGATCACAGCACTTCAGAGAAGGCACTAACAAATCATTACTGCCGCTGGCACCGAGCTGAGAGAGGAGCAATTGGTGCAGTTTCTAGGATCATTCCTGATGTAGAGAACCTGCAGAAATGTGATGTCAATATGAAGTTTTCCCATCCAACCCAAAACACACTGTGGGGAAATGAGAGTGCTTATGCAGGACAGGGAGCTTGCCTTGTTTTCTTGGAGCTTCCACTCAGAAAAACTGAGAGTCCAAGTGGACTGGACTACAGTGTGGCTGAATTCACTGGTTTTTAGTTTCAGAAGAGTACACAGAGTGTAAAGGAAGATATAAGCTATTCCCAAAGCAGTCTGGGTGACATTGGAGGTCACTGTTGAAAATGTTTTAACTTGAAACTTTGAATACTATCCCACTAGGTTTAAAACAAAGGGAAACTTTGACTTAAAGGGAAAGATTTTAGTGTGTTTGGGGCTCCAAGTTTCTTGTAGTTTTCCAAGACATAAGATTTCAGTCAACCTGGTGGTTGCAGCTTACTTTTCTCAGTTTCCCTTTTGGGAAGAGAATAAATATTTTCCCTAACTTCTAAGCAGAAAAGGCCAGACTTTCAACTGTCTGCAAATCATGCATCCTCCAGTCTGGATAGCTCCATTCCAGATGAAGATCAGGTTTAGTTAAGCCCAGTACAAACCCTAAACAGAGATTCATAAATGAAATTGTGTATGTATGAATACAGTTAGACTGATTTAATATAAATATGATCAATAAAATTCATATTAATAACCACTTCAGTGTGAACTAGACTCTTTTCTCTACATGTAAATTGAAAGGGCCAGTTCTGCAGTATGTTCTAATTTACTCTCCTAAAATGAATGCAAAAATAGTTTTTTCTGATGATTAAAGTGTGAAAGACCCTTTACTCAGTGGGCTTTACATATAATCTTTCCAGTTAGCCACTCTGTGAACAAAGGGAGAAAGCAGAAGCCTGCTCAGGATGTGAAGTCCAGCTATTTGTCAGTTGGATTTTCAAAGGCACAGGCTGATCCCAAGATCACCCGCATTTGCCTTGACACATTTTGTGCTGCCCCTCTAAAGCTTGTCATTCACAGCTGCCATACCTGATCTCACTGTACATTCAGTATGGAAACAGCTTCCTGGAAAACCCAAGTAGTGAAGAAAAAAATGTCAATAAACCCTCAATTTTCTCATCATAAGCACTTTTCAAATGAAACATATTTGCTGAGGGGATTTGATGAAAACTTCGCTCTTAAACTCATGCAACTATTCCTTCCTTCTCAAAGTTAAGATCATACTGAAACAGGGTTTTAAACATTAGGGGGAAAAAAAAACCCATAAAAACATGAAGTGTATGGTCATAAGCCTTAGCTATGCTTTCTTGTTCATATGCATTCATAACACAAGATAAACTTTTCAGAAAAACAGAGAGGCAATGTGTGGTGGAGAATATTCCACCAAAATCAGGTCACTTCTGAAAGATTTCCAGTAAGTATTTATGAATTGCAAGAAGTAATTAGCAGCAAAAAAAAAAAAAAGGAAGGCTGCTTTGGTCAGATAAAAGTTAAACTCATGCACAAATTGAATAAAATACCTTGAAAAACCCACTTGTGTCAGCATGAGTGCTTATCTTCTGCATATATTTACTGAGAAACAGAAAACTTCAAGTAGTTCTTTTAAGTAAATTGTGATCCCATGAAGAAATAAAACTTCTCCATGCGATAAAAGCTGCAAAACCCCTCTGTGTTTAGATTTGCTGCTAAGGGTAAAGACTGCCTTTCTGTGGCAAAACTACTACATTGAATGTGAAAAATACCATGTAATTATCTTAATTTTCCAAATGTCTGTGGAAGCATTCTAGGGAAGACAGATGATCAGAAGATGAAGTCCAACTCTTCTTGGACGTACGCAACATAAGGACAAGAAGCAACGTTTTACACATTGCACCACTGGCTAATAATAGATATAATAGAAAGGTCCTTGCAGTGAGAGCAGCTGAGAGCTGGAGCAGGCTGTGGAGTCTCCATCATTGGACAGTTTTGAAACTCATCTCTGCAGGAGAAGACAAGACTCTGCAAAATCTCATCTGATGGAGCCATTGTTTGAGAAAGTTAGAACTCAAGGCCTCCAGAGAGCCCTTCCAAACTGAGTTATTCAGTGGCTGAGATGTTAACATCAAGTGAGGAAGGGACAACTAGGTGCAGGAATGTAAGATAATGCAGTAGGAGTAACTCTAATCGATGGTAAGTTGCCGTGATGGTGATGGACATAGACTTCATTATTGAAGAGAGTGTAAGGAGTCTGAAATTATTCACTTTGCAAAGACTCTGGGCTCCTGAAACTGTGCAGTGTGTGCCAGGTGGCATTTTCTGAAGTCCTTAGATGTCTGTTGCTGGGATTTATGCCAAGAGGCCCCTCTGTATTTGCAGGTCTTTTGAATGTCTTTAAATGTGCATGGGACTCATTTATGTGGAGACTTCTGGAGTCTAGCTGGCTCTTAGATGCATGTACTGATAAAGCATAACTTACAATGCAGAAGTAAATTCAAGATTGCTAACTTTGGTTCTCTAAGATGAAATGAGACCACACATAACTAAAATTAGCCTTCGGGATGAGTCCAGAGCAAACTTTTACCACTGTCTACAGAGGTGCTTCCCAGAGTCAATATGAAATGTTTTTAAGAATGTCCCAAATTTGATCAAAGAAGGGTGAAAAAAGTTTTACAACAGACTGTAAGATGCTAGTAATGGTAGGAAAATATTTTAAGAATCTCACTTGAGGCCTCTGTTTTGGGATCAATGGCTACTGGTGGATTAATGAAGAAAAACATAGGGAATATTTTCAAAAATTGAGAACAAAATTTTGCTTTGACGTTTTTCACATGCCTTTTGATCTACTTCTTAGTCATAGATAAAATCTATACAGATATCCATGAAAAGCAGGTTTGTAAATAAATCCATCATATAAACTATCCCAACATGAGCATAATTAATCAGTATTGCATCATCCAGTTGGGGAAACAGAAGCTGAACTGCGTTACTGTGGCAACTGTTCTCACCATTTGACTACACACTTGGGAATATCACATTTTTAAAAAGACTATTTACATCATTTGTGGCCCAAACAATCCTCTTTTTCCTGTGTAAAAAAAGAAAATCCTTAAATTTAATGCAAATATATCAAGAGAAAAGTCGATACTCCCCTGCAAAAGTGTACTCCACGTCACATCTGGTAAGCTTGGTCATAATTAATAGCAAGTGGAACGTAAAAGAATGACATGCCAAAAATCTTTAACATAATTTCTAATCATGCCTTATGCCAATCTCTCACTCCCTGCCAGTATGAGCTAGCTGATGATCCTAGGGATGGAATTTGATGTACTCTGGCACCTGAAAGAAACTGTCAGTAGTTTTTGGAAATAAAAAGGGGAAAACACCTAATAGAATTTACCGACTCCAGGACAACATTTGCCAAGGGCTGTTTGACAACAAAAATCAGCTTGGGCTCCAGGAGAGAAAGGTACACTTATCCAGAGAGGAGACAAAAATTCAACTCCCAGGCATGTCCTTGCCCTTGTTTTTCTGTGAGCAAACTTTCTTCCTTTTTTTTTCCCCCTTACAGCAGCCCATCCTCCTACTCACTTGATGTGCTGTTCTATGGCCCTGACACTTTTCCTTTCCACCCAGCAGTGTTGAGAAGCACCCTGCTGAAGTCTGCAGAGGTCCTATTGATTCTTACCAAAACCGTGTGCCTAGATGAAGTAGTCATGACCTGAACCATACAGATAGATTACTGAGCCTGAAAATCAGCTCATCCAAGTGAACATGCCAGGTAGCAGAGAGCAGCAGAGCTGCTTGAAGTCAGGATGAGAGTCTGGATGAGAACTAACTTCTCTGAATACCTAACCACTGTGCTGCACAGTCCTGGGACACAGCTACCAGCTGCATCCTTGGGAACCATCGCTATGTGTTCAGTACTGCTCTGGTCACTTACACCCCTAAGCTTTGAAGCAGGAGAAGAGCTCATGGTAAACACTGCAAAGGAGAATAGGTGCTATTTCTTGCCTCCATATCCTTGCTGTGCACAACCTTGCTGTCTTCTGGCTCTCCTTTATTCTAATCTTGAAAATTGTTGTGTCCAGGCCTTCTGTATAACCAAAATGTAGCCTGACCACCCCTCTCTCTGTAAGGGCACTAGACAAAAGCTTGTGTTTTAGTGGAGTCCATGCATTCAGAAAACCAGGATGTGTGTGGTTCCTCACTCAGCTCTAGTATTATTCTTTTGTATGTGACCTTCAGCATTACACCTTTTTGGCTTCAGTCCAATAGAGTACTTAAACACTAGATCTGGGCTCAGTTTTTCAAATCAAGGAGGGGGGTGGTGGTTTTTGGTGTCTTGTTTGGGTTTTTTAAATCTATTTTTCAATATTAAACCATTTCCAAAATTTGTTCAGTTTTACTAAACTGTTTTTTGTAAAAGAAAAATATAGATAACCTTTTAATCGAAGATCATTTTGTAATTTTTAAATATAATGTTTATTTCTCTATTAAAAACTTGTGTCTGATAGAATAAGAGGAAAAAGCCCAGTGGAAGGTCCTGTATGGAGAATCCGGAAATAGGTGTCCTCCAAACAAGGAAGAAGGCAAGCACGACTAACTCTGAGACCAACCCAAAATGACATTTTGTAACTTTTATTCATGATGATTTAAATATTAAAAAAATCTCACTCTATCATCTGGCAGTATGTTCAAAACTACTGAAAAATACTACAGGTCAATTTTTGCAAAAGCAGTTTCTGCCATATGCATCTGACAAAAGCGTTTTCATACCTGACTGTTTTCTAAGGCATATATAAAAGTACTGTTTTGAAAATCTCTTCTTCAGCTCCCCACCAAAAAAGAAATACTCAGCCGGTAGCAAAGTTGCCTGTACACAGCAAACCAGCAGTAAATTAACCATTTGCTAATTCAAAACCATGAGTAATAGAGTATACTGTGCCTTCTTAGGCTTCATAAAAAATTTATTTTCAACTGGAATTTTATCACTGCTCATTATCTCATTTCTCCTCACTGTCACTGTACAACTGATATTTTGCCAGTTCGGGCAAATCATCAATTTCTGGTGCTGCTCATCCTTACCCTCATTCCCCACACTCGCAGTGACATGCCCTGAATGTAAACAATGCATCTTCGATCCTGTGTGTTGATGAATCTTGCTGATATACTGATAATTTGTTATCTTTCTAGTCACTGTTGCAAGGCATGTGATTTTATATGCTGTGTCTATGATACCAGCCTGTTCCCACAAGAACTGGTGACAGCCAGAAACAGGAAACATGTTTGCAATAAATCAGGAGTGTGCTGAATTTGAAGTCTGTCACTTCAAGTAGCTCTGGCTCTTGGAGCTCTCATTGAGTATCTGTTTGAAAAATGATTGGTCTTGCCATACATTGATACAGTAGGTGTTACACCACAATACTTCAAAGAAGGGATTCCAGTTTTGCTGGTTTTAGCATATGACAGTTTTCTGGGGTCCCAAAGAGCTTTTGCACTGAGGTTCTTTGCCTTCAAAACAGCTATTAACCACAATGGCCCTGTAACAATTTTGATCTTTGACAAATATTTGTCCTGCACAGCTATAATTCTGAAAAGAGCAAAGAGCAATCAAGCAGAAACACACAAGGAGGACACCAGCCTGGGAGGGATGAACTTTGGTCCTTGTTCCAGGAACATTCTTTGCAATCTGAGTGAAAGACTCCAAAACAAATGCAGAACTGAAGGGATTCTGCTCTCTTTAGTTTCAAAGTCTCTAGTCTTTCAGTGTGGCTCAGAGTCTGGTCCAGATCACCGCCTCAAGGGCAGCATCTCCCTATGAGAGACTTCATTTCTGCATGCAGGAAGAGCCCAAGGGGACTGAGCATCAGATGGATGACGGGACAGCTACTGGCAGCTACACAGAGGTTTGGGGTCTGTTGCTGGTCACTGAGTGACGAACATACAGATGAGTATGTGAGGCAAACAAACCAGTTACACAGTTATAAAATGTTGTTCCTGATTTCTAAAATCTTGACATTGTTAATATCCTCCAGTTGTTTTATTTTTTTTCATCTCTGTTACATTGTAGAAAGTTTGCTCTATGCTGTTTCAAGTAGTTACACTGTTGTGGGATGGCTTCCTGCATGCTCTGAAGTTAGTTGTAATGCCGAGCCTGAGGTTTGCAGACTGTATCAGACTGCCTCTATAGACCCTTATTGCCTTTATAGACCCTAAAGAAGACAGGGAAAATGATATTTTACATTCTAACTGGCTGTGAAACCCAAATCTAGCATGAGAGAAACCATGAAGACTTAAA
This sequence comes from Grallaria varia, assembly GCA_013396735.1. Taxonomy (NCBI): domain Eukaryota; kingdom Metazoa; phylum Chordata; class Aves; order Passeriformes; family Formicariidae; genus Grallaria; species Grallaria varia. The sequence goes on along the minus strand of VWZG01008382.1, from coordinate 651,438 downwards.
GCTTGCAAAAGCATGGTTCCTCGAAACATCAAATGACTTGATGTTTAAAAAAATACTCTATACCATTTCAGAAGAAATTATCATCTGAACTCATGTGCATCTGATCTGGGATAACAGATTAACTTTTGCTGACCAGTCATAAATTAGTGTGTTCCCCTGAGCTCAGTCTTTCTTATTTTCTTGGCTTCCCTCAGGTCTGTAAGAATACATAGAGACAAATGCAGTTACCTGTCTGTTCCGTCAGGCCATGGGAGCGTTAATTAACACAGGGTGTCATGTTAATCTTTATGTAGTTTTACCTCAGGTAACGATAGCTCCAAATCAGATTATTGTCTAAAAATGTAGTGCTTTGAAATGCTTCTCTAGAGGGCTTATGCTAATTCCATTATAATGGACCACAATAACACAACAGTGACGGTAATATTTTTCACTGCTTTTTAAGGTAGCTTGGCATGTGCCCAGAAAAATATCCTCTTCCAACCACAAACATCAGCTCTTACATTCTTGGTAACAATGAACATTCTACACCCTTCCTTAAAAATGTAACTAAGATTATTGAGGCACTCATTAGAAATGGCTGTAGGTTTGAGGTTGGTGGTCATTCTTCACACATACAACCCGTCAGTTATTATGGATTGCTTTGATACGGATGTGAAGGGAAGAAGCCCAGATAGTGAAAGAAAATTTTCTTTCTGCTGAGAGAGGATTAGAAGACTGAAACAACTCATAAGGTATCTATTAAGGCTGAAATAATGTCAAGGGATTGTAAAGAGTCTTCAACATGACCTTAGCAAAGGATAAGAATTGCAACACATTGCTTAGGTACACAGAACTTCCTTGAGACAGTGAATTAATATTACGTACAGAAAATAACAGTGTAAAAAATAACATTTGACATATAGTCCAACATTTCTGTAGTCAAAATTTCTACTGATTTTGAATCAGTTAATACACTCAGCTGTGACTCTCACAGGAGCAGTAGTGGAACTCACATTTGTGCTCACGTCACCGTACATTGAGGGATTGTGTGGCTAGCTACTGCATCCATCTGCCTGCCCAGCCATGTAGCCACATGGAGAACATCTGCCTTATTTCACAACAGTATGTCCTGCCATTAGAGTGACAGGCATCTGTGAGAAGACACCAGAAGCAACTGGGGTTACACAGAGCCAACACCAGCTGACTCTAAGATGGTCCTGTCACTGGTCAATGCTGAGCTCATCAGCAGCAGTGCTAGTGCCTCTGTGAAACACATTTAAGAAAGGGTGAAAAATCCTTTGCAACAGCTTCTGAGAGAGAGGAGTGAGAGAAAAAAAACTATGCAGACTCCAAGGTCTGTGAAGATGGAGGACATGCTCCATGAGCTGGAGCAGCCCATGGTGAAGGCCAAGGTGGGGTCCTTTCTGTGCGCCAGAAAGAGCCCCACACTGGAACAGGTGGATGAGTCCTGAAGGAAGCTGTGACTAACACAGAAGCAACTAAGGTTATCCATATTAAAGTCTATGGCTACATATCCGATGTCTGTGGTGTGTGCAGACTGTCTCTGCAAAACTTCTGCAGGTAGAGTTTGAGACCAAACTGTGTTAGAATGGTAACAGTTCAGGTTACCTGCACATTCCATCTGCTTCTGCTGGAGGGAATAAGAAGCTTTTATTCCCATAACTTTTCAGCCACATAAATTTACTGTGAGTATTCAGGAGATATGTGGTAGTGTGATATTTGTCCTGGGTATGGCACGCTCAGCATGTCCACTCCATAGGTCAATGTGTTTCAGTCTGTGCAAAGCAGTGACATATTTCTGTCTACCTTTTCCTTTCTATGAAGTTTTTATCTTGCCTTTACTGCTGCATAGTCAAGGTTAGGGATGAGCAACAGCGCTGGATTGGAGATGTTATCTTAACCTCTTTGCCCTTCAGTCCTTCTAAAAACTCAGACTTGGAGCAGTAGGAGGAGAAAAGTGTTACTTGATCCAAAAGATGATTTAAAACATGCATAGAGTTCCTTTAGGCTAATAGATTACAGCTTTCTCAGACTATATACACTGTAACTGAAATTGAGAGAGGCAATAATAAAAAAAGGAAAAAAGTGAACATTTTCCTGCCTGTGCAGTAAATTCATAATATTTTGCCTGAAACACTGGAGTTTTTGTTAGCGTGATGAGGGACAACAGTTATACAAAAACCTTTTCATCAGTTGCTAGTGGCATCGATAGGAAAACAGTTACGAGCATATTTTCAGGGCTTTTTTTACTTGTTTGTGTTCTTTATTATGATGATCAGATGGGAAAACTAGGCTAGTCTTTCTGATTGGGCAAATTGGGAATGCTCTTACTATCTTGCAGGTGAAAATAGCCACTCACATGGACATTGACAGTCATCATATCTGGAGTTTTTGAGTAAATGTGTGTTTCTAACCTTAGCAGAAACAGTGGATGCATTCTGCATCTGGAACACCAGTGGGAGACTGAGCCAGTACTTAAGGATGTGGGCAAAACAATGGATCTGTTACCCAGCAGCAGTCGGTAGAGTGGTGAGGGAGGAAAGACCTGTGGCTGCTTTCCCTACTATGCCAGTCCAAGCACGTTGGAGACATTTCTCCTTGAGGCAGAACCTGGCTACTGGGACAGGCAGACACCCTGTCAAGGAAGTCATTGCCGGAAACAGTTGTTCCTTTTTTGATTTTTTTTTTTTTCTAAACCTTAATTTCCTTGATCGCTGAGAACAAGCACATTGTGAAGCCTTTAGGACATGGAAGCAGAAGAAAACCCCAGCAGAGAGCAAAACTTTGGGCTGCCAAAATTAAATAGTTGAAGTGAGGTTGCAACAGACTGAAGGCAGTTTGAAGTAGTGTAGCAGACAGACCCAGCCCAGAAACTGACTGCGTAAGGGACAAAAATTACATTGCAAGTAACTAAACTCTGAAGAGACAAAAAGATCATCTAGGATACACCCTAGTGGTGGGTTTGAATACTTCCCCACCAGACTACCGCAGGGCCTGCATGCATTTATCTTTTACTGGTAGTTTGCATTTTAAGGTTTACCTCTATGAAAAAGACCATGTACATTCAGAAAACCTTACCAGAAAAGGACTCTGTGAAATAGAAGGAAAATATTCATGGTCGTTAATCTTTTTTGGAACTGGAGTTAACACTGATTCCAGCAGCACAACAGTGAGTACAACTGTGATTATATTTACTCAAATAAATCAAAATTGTAAGAAAAAGCAGACATGTATAACTCTGTTATACAACTGTTTTTCAAGAATTTAAGAATGTGGCTCCTCTAACAATTTCAGAAGATCAAACACTTCTTGTAATAAGTATAATTACAGAATAAAGATTTAATGTTACTAAATTTTTATTTGTAAGTGGACATTGTTTTGCAGGGTATAAAATTAAAAAATATGAAGTACCTAACTTTCTATGTATTCAAACTATCCTTACTTCCAAAATTGGGTAATAGAAATTTAGAAAATTCAAATATTCTTACAAGTCAATTTGCAAATCCTTTGCAATCAAGTCTTCTCAGAATTAATCTCTAAATTTTATCTAAAATTGAAATGAAAACTCCATAAGTTTTTAGAGAAGAAAACAATCTGAAAAAGTGTTGCTTCAGGAATTTCAAAAACTATCAATTATTTTCCTTCTATTTGAAGACTGAAATACTTAATCAGTACAAGATATGTGAGGAGTGTGGAGGTTTTTCCCCTTACCTTTTTCTAGCAAAAAAGTCCCTTTAAAAAGTTATACTTACAGTTCTATTCATATTTAAAATTCTTAGTGGCTTTTGAATGTAACAACCTTCTGTTAAAATTACACCTTAGTAAGCATTGGTTAGCAGCCTAACTCTGAGTAAAATAATTCCTTTCTCCTAAACACCACTTCTTTCACAGTCTAATGCTGACATATGGGATGAAGAGAGAAACTTGATCTCATAGCTTTAGGTGACAATGAAATTCTAAGTTTTATCTGAGAGAGAGACAGATCAGGAGTAGTTAAGCAGTCCAGAAAAAACAAGAAACCAACCAAACTGACAAAACAAAAAAACACACAAAAAACTAAAAAAATCCCCAAATAAACAAACAAACAAAACTCCAACAGATACTAAAACAAGATCTCCCTTTCACTTCTTGTGAGATGGGAGGTCCTTCTGGTTAGTTGTTTTAATGTATTTTGCAGACCTTCCTGTGGAGAGAGGATTTATCATGCTTTAGTGTGCTAGTAGGGGATTTTTTTCTTGAATTGCACAGATTCTAATGACCATAACTTTGAATTAATTTCTGAAATTCTTTTTGGTGACTCTTGATTTTCCAGTTACATAAAGAAAGTAGCAATTAATCTAATTAAAATCAAAACTTAAACATCTTTCACTTAATTTCTGAATTGCAAAGAATGAGTGGTCTGATTCACAGCTGGTATGGATCAGGAAAAACAACATCAGACCCTTTATGACAAATTTTACTGTGTACTCACGGAGTATTCTTTGTGAAATAAGGGAGAAGGATTTACTGACATAGAATCTGACCCCAAAAAGGAGAAGTAAAAAGCAACTCAAGCAATTCTGACAAGAAAGCATGTCTTCTTGCATTTCCTAGAGGTCCTTTAGATGTCAGATTCAATTGCAATGTATGTTCCCATAGTAACTCTATCTTTCTTAGTCAGTTTTGTTCCTGCATACATCTATTAACTTTTTGAGCTTAAAAGCAATAATAATGAAATGTATCACATCATTCAAGCCTAACTGAAGGAGAAGGTAAAAAAAAAAAAATTAAAAAAAAAAACATAAGAAAGGTTAAAAAAACAGAGGGAGAAGAAGGATCACAACAAGGTAGTTTTAGGGATGGGCACAAGGGTTAGAGGTAAACCTATAAGTGTACATCATAAAGCTTTATGCACCTCCCACTAAGTATTTTTTTATGTGTAAAATTACCAAAGGTGTCCTGGTTTAAAAGTAAACCAGCAGGAGAAATGTACCCAACTCAAAAGAGTTTAGAAGTCAGAACTACAATTTGATAAAATATTACAACAGATACACTGATACAAAGGAAAATTGGTTTCAGCCCTCAAAACCCAGTTGTACAACCCAGCCCCCTGGG
>VWZG01008382.1:604443-646155 GCA_013396735.1 Grallaria varia | reverse complement strand
TTCATAGCCTGAGGTGTCAGGTGTGTCCTGGGCAGGTGCTGCAAACAATGCATCATTAACAGTTCATGATAAATGGCAGAAAAGGTATAGAATACATAGTTCCAGTTACACCCACACAGTGATAAACTGGTCCCAGCCACTATAACGAGGACAAAAGGTTAATGTGAGAGCAGGACTAATCATCGGTTTTGGGAATAGTAGGATTTCTTACTCTATATTGTGTATGTAATAGTAGTTGATAGAAAGTAGTGAAGCATATGCAGCTTTGCTTTTGGATTTGTAGGTCTTGTAAAATTGCTGCCAATAGTTTCCCATGCACTGCCTTTCTACACCAATCTTCTAGTACTTGTCAAGGTAGGCACCCACAGCAGTTCTACCAGCATCTACCTGAGACAGAGCTCTACATCCCCACTTGAAAGTACTTTCTGCTCCTGCTTTGCCGAAGAAAGAACCAGATGTCCTTTGAGATCCCCTTCTGGTCGAAGTAGAAGCATAAAAGACCCTTTTATGACTGTGACCAGCTGTAGCAGAATGAATATACATACTTGCTTCATATGGTATTGTAGCGGATAGTGCAGTGGATAGGACAGATTACATGAGTATGCAGTTTCTCCTTTGAGAGTTTAGAATCTGAGACACTGGAATTTGAGATTACATGAAGACCCACAAACGTTGTATCTTGCATACTGCACATGCCATTAAGTGAAAATAGTGAAACAAAGCTACTGAAGTAATAGATACATGTATGGCAAGGAGTACCGCATTCCCACAGTCACTCCTTGCTGGAACATAACATTGTGAATGAAAGTTTAACAAGAACTATCACGAAATGCAGCATCTCATGCAAATCATACATCCAGGAATGTTTTTGCCATCTGGTAAGATCCCATCAAGACTAACTTGCCATATCCTAACAGCAAACCAAAACAACAACAACAAAAAATTTAAAACAAAACAAAGAGAAACAAAAAACAAAGATAAAACCAAAAAACCCTTAATTTGCCTTTAACTTACCCCAAAATGTGATAAGGAGCATTTTCAATCACTCCCACCTGTGGTTGTGGAAAAAAAAAGATGATGCAAACATTTCAGCAAGAAGAGTTGGACTCGATGAGCCTTGCGGTTCTGTGAGAAGTTTACAAACTAATGTGGAGGATAGAGAAAGGATTCATTCATTTGTAATTCTGAGGAAGACATAATGTAGGGCTTTTGCATCCTTCTTTTGTTATCTGTAGAACACAGTGTCATTTTCAGCATTTCCAAGAGTCTAATAGTTCTAATATGAAAGAAAAAAGACAAATCCCCACTGCTCACTAGCCCCCAAGTAACATTGCAAGTCACTACTATAAAGTAGGGATTTAATAGTGCTGGGAAAATACTTAAATAACTGACTATTGAAAATACTTGGGTTTTGTTGAGTTTTTTATTTTCCCTTTGCACTCCAAGTTTCTGAAGAGTTTTATGTTGTCCTGGACGTCAAAAACAAAACATAAAGATGAGATACGTATTCTCTCAGAAGTAAGCAGATCTAAAACCTTTGCTTGTTTGCATTTGGGAGTTTAATAATATTCTATATTTCTTTAAGCACTTGCCCATTTGGTTGCAAGGGAACATCATGTAGTAGCTGCCCCAGAATGTCTTGTGAAAATCTGAAAAACAGATGACTTATAGATACTAATAAAATGATACCCTATGTCCCCAAGGTAGCAAACAACACAAATTTCTTTAAAATTCATATATAAACCAGAAAATAAATCTACCTTTACCTGATGCAATCTATTAAATTAATCAGATGCAGAATCCTTCATGCAGATGAGTGTTCCCTTCACCCCAGAAGATCTGAATGTAAACATAAGAGGCATCTTAAATCCCTCGTATTTGCTAATGGAAGAGTTCTCTATGATTTTTTGCAATAATTAAGGCTCATGCATTAGCGATCAATTACACATTGCCCCATGTGGTATCCCCCATTTGCTTTGGTTTCTTTCTTCTCTGTGTTCATAACACATTCCAACACCATGTGAGTGAGCTAAGGACATGACCTAAAACCACTTCACTTAAACTTCATATTTCTGGCTTTTCTCATAGATACACAGTGCAGCAGGGCTGTCAGCTGCCCACTAATTAGTAAATAAGGCTTGGGAGTAGGGAAATTAGGAAATGGGTAGGGTCACAGTGAATTGCCCCCCTTTCCTAGCTAACAGGTTAGCCTTGTGTGACATACTGACACAAAATATACCAAACACCACCACTGGAAATGGAGTATTCTAGACTCTCAAGGACAGAGAAGCAGTTTTGAGCTGCCCTGGAGCAGACCAAATTCCTTCTACATGGTACTCTGTTGTAACTTCAGTTACTTAAGTAAGTTATGTATTTGTGGATGACATTCGAAATCTTTGAATTCTGTTACACTCGTATGTCTTTATATATGTATATATATGCATATACGTGTGTGTGTATATCTATTTATGTGGCTGCTCAGCCCTTCTGTGTTTAGTAATGTCACAGAGGAAATTACTGGTACAGAATTCTGTACTATAAACTAGCACAGAAACACTTATAAATATGTAAATATACATCAGGGGGAAAATTAAGCTTGAAATATTCTCATTTTTATTTAAGGTTTAAGAATAAGAGCTGAGAAACTTATATTCCCCCCTAATGTTTCAAGGTATCACATTTAGATTTACTAGAGTTTAGGCTTTTATTCACATTGATTTTCAATCTCTATTGGTAACATACAGGCGAGTGGTGTTGTCACATTGCTCACAGTACTAAAAAAATGAGTAATTTTATGTCAGTGGTTTTGTTCTCAACAAGCACCTGTTTCTAGACAAGAAACAAATCAGTTCACCTACACAATCTGGTGCGCTGAGCTCCTTAAATTAGACAGAGTTAAGTATGCATGGCCAGGCCTCCAGACTTTTTCAAAAGCTCACATCATCGGCTCAGCTTCCTGAGAGTTGAAAGGCACTTTACAAAAGCACTTCCACCCCTTGGGACTGACATTGAATCAAAAGGCCAGAGAGTTGGCACACAGCTTGAAAGGTATTAGGCAGGATGCACTACAGAGCAGAAAGTCAAGTCAGAAAAAAGTCTGCCTTCAGCTGAGGGAAAACCCTCCTAGACAGTCATTCTTTTCTGTACTCTTTAGGACACTCACTTTTCATAGGTAAATCACTACGCAACTCCAGGGCCCCGAGACTGTAGCTTCACTCCTGTGGTTGATGGATTATTACTGTGTCTAGATAATCAGGCTCCATATCACCTCTTTTGTATAGCTGTAATATGACATGTAGGTAGAGGAAAAAATGGGATATCTTGTTCCTGCTTAACATAAGCAAACATTAAGGTATTTTTACAACACTTTTTTCAGACTTTCTTTTTTTTTGGAAAATGTTTAAAATTTCACTCCTAATAGAATCCAAAAAGAACAAAAAGTTGTCTGTCTGCCCATGACAGAGGATTTGAAATTTGATGATTTTTATAGTCCCTTCTAGCCCTAACCATGCTACTGGCTCTCTGTCAAGGTAGGTTGTTTGGAGATGAGCTATGAATAAGAAATGCTCTTTTGAAATGAAATATCATTTAAAGAGGTGCTAACAGAGTAGATGTTTCTCAAGGTTCTCTTCTGCCATCTATGTAATAGCTTTCCATGGCTGCAGCTTGTTACTGAAGCCAACTTCAAAGAATCACAGAACTGAATTAGGTTGGATGGCATCACAGTCGTTCATCTGATCTGACCTCCCTGCCCCGGCAGGTTCATCCCAGAGCACACTGCACAGGACTGCATCCAGACAGCTTTTGAGTATCCCCAGTGGCAGAGACTCCCCAATATCTCTGGACAATTTGTTCCAGTGTGTGGTCACTCACACAGTAAAGAAACTTTTCCTCTTATTCAGGAAGAGTAGAACTTCCTGTGTGTCGGTTTTCGTATGTTGTTGCTTGTCCTATTGCTTGGCACCACTGAGAAGTGGCTGGATCCATCCTCTTGACACCCTTCCTTCAGATGTTTGCATACACTGTAAGGTTCCTTCTTAGTGGTCTTGGAGGCTGAACCATGGTCTTGAGTCCAAGTTGTCTCAAACTGCCCTTAGAAGTGACCACCACTACGGAAATATTTTAAACATGTTTTCCTGTCAGCTGAAGTGGGACCTTTGTACTTTGTGCTCCTTGTGCTTCCCACAGCTATCCTCTGTGACTAGTCAACACAGGGAAAGCAATTTTGATACTGTCATCCTGGTCACTCACCCAGCCTGAGTTGCTCAGTATTCATTCTCATGCCTTAGTTAACATTCATTAGCATATAACTGTTTCTTGACCAAAGGTGATTATACTGTAATTAGAATCTTTCTGTCAACGAAAGTTTCATATCCTCTAATGAGTAGGTAGATATGTACACTGCTACGCTCCCTGCATAAATATAAGTATTCTTATCCTGCCACAAAATAGGGCAATTAGTTTTGCTGTTGTTTATTCTCTGCATATGTGTCAATTTTAATAATGAAGTACCCTCCAGAAAATCCTTAATTTTCTTCATAATTTTATTTATTGCATGCATCTTCAGTATTGTTTGGCTGTAAAACTCAAACATTTATCCTGATGTTGATGTATTTTTTTTTTTAATTATAAACTCCGATAGTTCCTACCATGACAATGCCAAGGATCATGGCTGGGCTGCTTTAGCATGTGACCATTTTTGTGTCACAGTACAACAGGAGGGAAGGTCACCTTATAACCTAGCTTCTTACTGGCTGATCTGCAGCAGAACTGTGTAAAACAGGGATATTTTACATGTAAGACAAATGTGTGCATATTGTAACACATACCTACTCTATGGCAACAACAGAACTGCAATATATCAGCATGTATGCCTCAGCACTCATTAATTTCATTTTCTCCCACTAAGCTCTTTGTGGGAAAGGTATGAAGCTCATTGTCAAAGCAGATGAAGGCTGTGGTGTAAAGCGCCCTTCTAAGGTCCACAGGAACCCAACCAAGAACCTCAATCCATTTTGCTGGGATACAGGTGCTTGAGCACAGTGCAAGGACAGCACTTTTGCCTTTATCTGGGCAACAGTAAATTGCACATCTCAAATGCTGTTCTCAGGTGAATGGATGTAGATTTAGAGCAGAAGAGAGCTGCTTCTCAGAGAGTTCTTTATCATCTGTCTTTGTGTTGACCAAAAATATGCCATCTGAGGTCTGGGCCTGACTAGCCATACTGGTGGTATCCTCTCAGAGGAGTATCCACTCAACTAGGTAAGGCAGCTTGATGTGGTGAATAGGGCATGGATTTTGGGCCCTCAGTTCAGAGGCTCTAATTCAAAGGTGGGAGAAGAAAGGGGTTTGTACAGCCAGCCAATAATTTGGTTGGAGGTTTTTCATGGGACTAACCCTAATCAATTTGCACAAAGACTTTCTGAAAGAATCCCCCCAAAAAATTATCTAAGCAGTCCCATGATCATTCCTTTTAATACACAACCACTTAGACAATAAAGAACTAATATTACAAAAGATGAGTGAACAAACAGCACTGCAGACAATGTTTTCTTCTCCCTCACAAGAAGATTGTGACTAAAGCTGAGTAAATGATTTATAATTAATTTATAAATGTTGGCTGTTTTCCATTACTGAAGTGTTCACAACATGGAGACAATTTTCTCCAAGGTACTCAAAATTACTCACTGAATAGTGTCTGTAAATAATCCTGAGTCTTTAAACTAGTCATGAACATTTTCTTGCAAATCAAAAATTTCAGAAAACAGAAAAATTTTCACTAGACACCTCTATCATATGGCATATTCCTGTGCTTGGAAAAAATTTGTGGGATACTGAGGATTTTTGAAAGTAACTCTTTCTATGAAAGATTCTATCTTCATATTTGGTGAATGTTCTAGTGCATTAACAATTCTGAAACAACAAATCTTGATGTAGATAAACTCATCTGCAAGTCAAAATAGTGTCCATTGAGACCACAGGTAGTCCCATTTGTTTTGAGTGCCATCTCTGAGATGGTTCCTAACTTTCAGCACCTGCAAGCCATGATGGGTTTAGAGTCAGCTAGATGTCCTATTTTGACAGATAGTGAGAAGAATCCACTGATTTCTCTTGCACCTTTGTATAAATCAAAACTTTCTTAGACCTCTAAGAAACCTATACACCCCTAAAAAGTGCTACTTCACTGACTCCACATAGTTTTCCTCCCTCCTCCTTGTTAATCCCCTTTCTCACCCAGCTTCACATATTTCTGGCTCTTTTTATTGTGCCAGTGCTCTGTCTTTTTGTGCTTGTGTTTTATAATGGAGCAGATGACCTGTATGCTTTACAAGCTGCATACTCCATGTTCACTTAGCACACAGCCAAAGGTCTCTGGACCTTAACACCTACCTCAGCTGAGGGGGGAAGCTGCAGTGGTACCTCACAGAGGGATGATGCCAAAGGCCTTCTGTTGTAGGACTTATTTGGAATGGAGAGAATTTCTGAGGCATCTGTCAACTGACCCACAGCAGACATGTACCTTAGGCAAGCTGAACTCTTGATAACAGCCGGAAGAAGCAATGCCATTTCCTATCTGCCCTAGGGTCTCCACCTCTCTGGTTCTCTGGCTGCTCCTGCAACTGAAACAGTCCCTCTGCTCTGCCCAGAAATTTTACTGCACATCAGGAATGCTGTTGCCTATCAAGCTGTCTGTAAACATCAGAATAATTAATTTCTTCTAATTATGGGAATTATCTTTAAAACTGTTCTTCTTTCCCCTGGGCGTTTTCACAGAATCACAGTAGTATGAGTAGTAGCGTGAGTAAGCTTGGAAGTGACCGCAGTGGGTCATCTAGGCCAACCTCTCTGCTCAGCCAGGGTCAGCCTAGAGCACACTGCACCAGACTGATATCTGCAGTCTTGAAGATATTTTCAGTGGTTCTTGAATACCTTTAGTGAGGGAGACTCCACAACCTCTCTGGTGAATCTGTTCCAGTGCTTGGTCACCCACACAGTAAAGAAGTTCTTCCTCATGTTCAGTGGAACTTCTTGTGGATCAGTTTCTGCCCACTGCCTCTTGTCCTATTGCTTGGCACCACCAGGAAGAGCCCTGTAGGAATTATATTTCTTTCAATTTCTTTTTTTTTGCAAAAGAACTAATGTTCCTTTGAATGCCATTGTTTTGCCACAACATTAAAAATTAAATTATTTAGACAATCATCTTTTGCACCTTCTGAATGCTTTTGCTTAAATAATAAATGGGAATAGCTCATTTTATATCAGATTTTCTTTCCTTTTTGTGGAGGAAGGAAGTCTAACAAACAAAAGGCAGTTAAAAAAGTAGCAGGTCTTTCCCATCAAAACAAAGTGAGCCATATTTAAAGAACACTTTATAAATTAAAACTATCTATGAAAAGCTTCAAGAATTGCAAATAATCCTTGAAATATTAATTTTCTGTATAAAGCTTAATTGTTCTTTTTGACTATTCTTGTTTTGCAGTCCATGAACACACATCAATATCTTTCTTCTTTCTTTTAAACTAAATTTAAAAAATCATATTTTCAGTATTTACCTAAGAAATAGATTTTTCAAAAAGTCTTGCTGTCCTAGAGTTTTTAATGTGTACCTGTTACCAGATGAAATAGTTTGCAATTTGTGTGGAACTGCAAACCTGAAGTCTCCAAACACAGAGAGAAATAGTTTCTTTTTAATATTTTTATATATATAAATACATCCTGTATATTTCAGGGGCAACCTTGTGGGTTTTTATTCTGTCCACCACAGAATCCTTAAATGTGTGTTTGCAAGTAGCTCGGTGGTATCTCCCAGGGATGTAAGCAACAAGGGAAGCTTTGGTGACTGCCTTAAGAAGTAAATTGTGTCTCCCTCCTGTGCAGATCAGTAAAACTGCAGTGAGGTGAAAATCTCTGTAATGTAAAGAAATAGCTTGCCATTTCTTCTTTTCTTGAAGAAGCGGAGGTACAATGCTGGTTCCATTTCTTACAGTCTGTAAATGCTAAGAAATGTCTCACTGTAGAAGGGGGTGAAACTGTCAATTCATTTTCCAGCAATTTTCTTCGTGAAGAGTTGATAAGGGGTCTCAACAAACTAAATAATCTTGTCTTTTAAAAGACAACTATCTCCTTATTCCAATTTTCAGGCTAAAAGTTTCCTAGAGATGAATTTTTATGTTGATAACATGACTATTTATGAGGTATCATAATATTTATGAGGGTCTCATGAAATGGGCATTTCTATTGTGCTTTGTGTTGAAGATGTAAGAAAGAAACACAGGAGGTGGAAAAAGCCTCTCTCCTATACAGGCAAAGATTTCCCCTGTCAGGGATTTAAATTGCGGCATAACTACAGGTTCAGGAGAATGTTCCCAGGTTTTTATGGTAATTTGCACATACCTGGGTGACACTCACTAAGAGAAAGACACTGCGGACTGGAGCATGTTCAAGGAAGAGCAACAAAGCAGGTGAAAGGTGTGGAGTGCAAGTCCTTTGAGAAGCAGCTGAAAGAATTGAGGTTGATTAGCCTAGGGGAAAAGAGGCTTAGGGGTGACCTTATCACCCTGTACAACTACCTGAAAGGAGGTTGTGGACAGGCGGATGGCATTGTCTTTTCCCAGGTAACAACTGATAGGATGAGAGGAAATGGCTTCAAGTTGCAGCAAGAGAGGTTTAGATTGGATATTAGGAAAAAATTCTTCACAAAAAGGGGCTCTCAAGAATTGAAATAGCCTGTCCAGGGAAATGGTTAAGTCACCACACCTGGAGATGTTTAAAAGACATGTAGATGTGGCACTTAGGGACATGGTTTAATGGTGGACATGTGTTGTGGTTTAAGCCCAGTTGGAAACTAAGCACCACGCAGCTGCTAGCTTTCTGCTCCCATGCCCTGGTGGAATGGGAGGGAGAAAAATAAAGTAAAATACAGTAATAATCCTAAATTATTGTAAAAATTATAATAAAAAGGGTAAACAAATGATATACAATACATTTGCTCACCACCTGCTGACTGATGCCAGACACCACTTTCCCGAAACCTAGATGGGACCCCCTTCTAGGAAACTTACCCCAGTTTATATACTAGGCATGACATTCTATGGTGTGGAATATCCCTTTGGTCAGGTTGGGTCACCTGTCTCGGCTATGCTCCCTCCCAGTTTCTTTTGCGTACTTCCTCACTGGCAGAGCATGAGACAAGAAAAAAGGGCCTGACTAGGGTAAATGTGACTTAGAAAAGAATGAAAACAGTAGTGGGTTATCAGCACCATTCTTATTCTCAATCCAAAACACAACACTGCAACAGCTACTGAGAAGAAATTAATTTTACCCTTGCTGAAACCAGGACAATATGGCAGTGCTGGGTTAACAGTTGGACTCAATGACCTTAGAGGTCTTTTTCAACCTTAGTGATTCTGTGATTCTCTGACTCTGCTATCCTTATTTGTGTGCTTTCATGGGTAGAAACTGAAATCAGTTCAAAATAACCCTGCCAGAAAGAAAATATAGCCCAAGTTCTGGCCCCATGCTAGCTCAGTAAGGGATGCAAAACTAATCCACTATATCTTGCTGTCTGGTTTCCTGGGATTGTTCTATTTGTCAGTGCTAATTACAAAGAGGGCAATGCTAAAATCATTGGGAGATAAGAGAGGCAGATGGCATATTCATTTATTAAAAATGAACTGACTCCTATTTTCCGCAGCTCTTTATGCCTTCATTAGGATTTACATTTTAAATGATACAGGGTCTAATAAGCCAGCATGGCACCTCATTATCAAGTATGTATCTTCAAGTCTCAACCTGAAGGGACAGCTGAGGACATTTTTCTACTTCATATCCCTTGGTTTAAGAACCTGCTGACTTCTTTATCTCAGCTTACTTCAAAGTTTCCACTTGTGTCAGTGTAAACTTGACAACTTGGCAAAACACAAACTCAAAACTTTCAGCTGATTCCAAATAGTATGCAGAGAGAAAGATGTGGATTTACAAAGCTCTGGTTTACTCAATGGAAGTGCTTAATTAGCCATTAACCAAATATCTCCTTTTGATGCCTAGGGCCAGCAAGGAAGGAAGGCAAATAAAGCTTTGTAGGTTTACAGCTTATTCTGGAAATCAGTGGAAACACATTTAGTTCTGCTCTTAGACAGATGAAAAAACATTAGTTATGACTCAGATATGAGATGCTGAGAGTAACTGGGGAGGGCCAGACTATGTATGCTCTCTGTGAAGATCAGGTGCAGGGCAATAATTAAGGCATAATCAGAGTATCTTCCTGCTGCTTTCCAATCACCACTTAGCTAATAATGACCTTATAGATTAAACAGTAAGTTGCAGCTAAGTTAGGCAAGTGCAACATAAAAGCAATACTGATGTTTAAAGAAATTAGGTAAACAGCCAATGAAGCATAGCATCTCATTCATATTAATCTCCAGCAGAGACCTGGTTGTTCCAGTCACTGATTCCATCATTGGCTTGCCTAAGTATTTTACTTCCCTCTGTGCATTTTCCATTATATTCTTCTCTTCAATATTCGCCTCCTTCCTTTCAGGTGTTCCCAAGGTTAAACACCCAACCCTCACCCTCTGCCCCTCCTTGTAGTTTCTGGGGAAAAGAGGTTAAAGAAAAAAACCAACCAAACTAAACAGGAGCTAGAAAGCTGCTAGAGAGTATGGACATACGCATATACATGCACACATATGCACACATTTATATTAAAAATTATTTGCAATTAGCCATTAACCTCCATTATCTCTGTGTAGCAGAGCTACATCTGTTGGTAGAGGTTGGCAGCATAGTGAAATGCTTCTGTGTTTAAAGACTGTTTGATACCTATGCCTGCTGCAGAGCCCCACAGTAGATTGGGCTGCACAGCCAGGAAAGTATCTGGAAAACTGAGCATGGTCAGTACTGGGCTGACATAGGTTGACAAAAGGAGACTAGTGCCCCCACCACTACCCAACTTGTCCTTGCTCTGGCTATATAGGATAATGAGGAGCAGTCTACAGAGCACTGGGTAAAGTCTGCATTGGCACATTTCATATGCACAAGTCCTTTGCTAAATGTTGCCCTAATCTAACAGCATGAAAATAGCAACTACCAAGATTGCGTTGATGACTGATACGTTTCTCACTTCTCTCATCAATGTCTTTGCTTGTATTCTTAGTGTCTTGAGTAATGGAAGTTTGGGCAGGATGTTCCTGTCAGACGGTAAGACTAGGAGAAACTACACAAGTCTTTTAAAAGTCTCTCAATCCCTTGAGCAACTAACAGATACCAAACTGTGGCTATGGAGGCTCAGTTCTGGTGCAGCACCTGTTAAGGAGCACATCACTATCTGTTGCCAATAAGATTGCAATTACAGCTCCATGCTCTGACAGAGCAGTGGAAACATAAGATATACTAACTAGTCATAGCTTAGAACATCTTTCCTTCACTGATTTAGAGACTTGGTTTATTTTTTCAAACTCTTGGCCGTATAAGGATTTTATGATTAGGATGGTTAGGAAAATTGGTAGCATAGATGTTACTGAAAAGTGATTGGTTTGCGAAGAATCAGGAATTGTAAGAAAAAATGCCACCCTTGTTTTCAGTATCGACCTTCTAGTTTGGGAACTGTACCGGTGAGGATTTATTATAATTTTATTTTTTTTTTATTTTTGCCAAGGGGGAAGAAATTACACATAAGCAGAAGAAAGAATGGTATTAAATTCACAAAGATAAAATATTAATTACATGAAAATGCAAATCAGGGAGAGAAATCAATTGTGAGGAAACAGCATAAGAAAAGAACCTCTTAGCCTCCTCAGATGCTTCGTGGGACAAAGCCTTCAATCAGAAATGTGCTGATACTAAATTATCCCTGGATTTGATCTAGCTCTAATAATTGAAAACTCCCACTGCTGGAACAGAACCAGCTTGCTGAATGAGCACTAATTTCTCAGACTGGATATTAAGTAGACAAAGCTGTTGTATGTATCTAATCAGATTTGTATTTTTATTCCGTGACACCACTACATCCTACACTGTGCTGTGATTTAAAATTATCACAGCCTGCCTTGTGACATGTGTCAATGAGAGGAACATTTTCTTTAGCACTGAAGCATTCTTTTCTGCCTTCACAGCTGTGATATAAGTTCTGAAAGCAGGTTTTCAGAAAGATGTATTAGGAAAAGTGTCCAGATGAAGCCATTTTTTTGCTTATTTAATACCTTATTAACACCTCTACCCTCTAAATTTCGTAGTTCTGTGTCTGTCAAGCAGCTCAGCATGATTTTGCAAGTAAGGCTTGCCTGTGAAGAGGAACATTCTTTGCTTTCTCTCCTCCTGTTATTTGTGTGTGTGTTTCCCTGCATCTCTGAAAAAAAAGGAATTGCACTCTGGCAACAGTGGTCCCAAGCCATTTGACCTGTCTTTTTCTCCTTTTTCCCCCAAAAGGAGACACATACTCAATTCGAAAGGCAAACTGTGAGTTTTGTTTGTGAAAAAATATATACAAAAAGGGAGCAGAAATAAGGACTACAGATCAAATTAAAATATTGCTCAGTTTAAAATACATTTAAAATTCTTTAAATATTTTACCTACAGTGACTCTAACAAAATATTAAAAAATCAGTAAGTAATTACTGTTGCAGGGGGATTTGGTGTTTATTCTTTCTCTCCCCACTAAGTTATATCTAACTTTTCTATAATCTTATTGTTTATTCCTTTTGAGGGATTACCAACAGGTTTTGTTGCCCATGGTGGCCACTGAAAATTGTCCAGCCACTGAAAATTGTCCTGCATCATCACTTAGAGTTCGATTTGTCCTTTGTATCCTGATTCAGTGCAATATATATGCACATATATTAGTACAGATCAGCTTTGAGGTGAGTATTTAACTCAAAACGTGTGGTTATGTGCCCACCTGACATTGGGTTGCCTTGTTGGTTTACAGTTTGAGGAGTGTAGGTCCAATGACATTGTATATTTAATCAAATGTGAATCTACACTGGAAAGCAGTCAAGAAAATGTGTCATCAAGAATTACTGCAGCTGAGCAGAAGTTTAGTGTGGTATCTCAATATTAAACTCCTCCATCAGCAAACATCTTCAGTGCTGTCATACTGATTAGGTGGTTCTTTGAGGAAGTTATACAGTTACTACTAATCCTGCTAATACGTGTGGTTGAAAATGAGACTTTATCTCACAGGATGGCAAGAAGATCTCAGGTGGATCCTTTAGAAATAAAGTTATTTTCTTGTAGGAAACTTTATACAATACCTTGATGGACCAAAAAGAAGGAACCACTTACTCCATGAACAAAAATTATCTGCTCTGCACATTGTACTTTGGGAAAATCCATCTAGGGTCTGCCTTATGCTACACAAAAGTAAAGTTAAAAGCACCTGAAAGGATGTAAATTTTTCTTGCTATATATACTGGTCAGTCTGTCTATCTATCTATCTAATCTATCTATCTATCTATCTATCTATCTATCTATCTATCTATCTATCTATCCATTTATCTGTCTTATTACAACAGCTATTTTATTAAGCTAACTGTTGCTGGGGCTTTCTTACTGAAATTCAGGAAGAATTATCATCATCATTGAACCATCAGAGAGTGGTTTGGTTTGGAAGGACCTTCAAAGATATCTAGTCTGTACACCTGTGGCCATGGGCAGGGACACTTGACTGAGTTTCTGAAAGCCCCATCCAACCAGGCCTTGAAAACAGCCAGGAATGGGGCTTCCACAACTTCTCTTTTCTGATATCTCATCACTCTCATAGTGAATAATTTCTTCCCTATGTCTAATTTAAGCATATTTTCTGTTCAAAGCGGTTGCACCTCATCTTATTGCTACAATCCCTGATAAAGAAGCCCTCCCCATGGTTCCTGTAGGCCTCTTTTAGGTACCAAAAGGCTGCTATAAGGCTCCACAGAGCCTTTTCTTCTCCAGGCTAAACAATCCAACTAAGTCTGTCCTCATGGGGGAGATGCTCCATCCCCCTGATCATTGTCATGGCCTTCCTCCATACCTGCCCTAACAGGTCTATATCTTTCCTGTGCTGGGAACGCCAGAGCTGCACACAGTAATCCTGCTGGGGCCTCACAAGAGGGGAGTCAAGACAGAGAATCACTTCGCTCAACCTGATGGCCACAGGAAACAAGTGGCTTTCAGGGCTGCGACTGCATTTTGCCAGCTCATCATAATTTTATTTGGTTTTTTCCACCAATACTCCTACATCTTTTTCCACAGGGATGCTCTCAGTCACCCTCCACTAATCCAGTTCAGGATCACACTGTTTGTCTCTCTCTCACCCTCACTCCCACCAGCGCAGAACAATACTCTTCAGGGAAGTTCTGCTGAGAGCACAACAAATTCTCCTTCTGCTTTCAGCAGAGCCAAAATAAAATTTAATTATAAAATATACTTTTAAAGTTAAGTGTTATTTGCTACTAAAGTTTTATTCCATATTTGATAAGCACAGCTTTCCTTATATGCTTAAAGGAACGATTTATGACGATAAAGACAGCTTTCTAAAATGGTATTTTTTCACCTGCTCTGCAAACAAAGATAGTCTAAAATAAATAAGAGTATAAAAATTATGCAAGCCACTAGCTTTTCTGCTTAAAAAGCATGACCCTGTGGATGGGAAAAGGAAAGTGCAGGAAAGAGAGGATTGTCAGCATCTTCTTGGCACATGTCTGTAGCAAAGGAGACTGTCTGTAGTGTGTGACTGGGTGGTTGACAGGTGCAAGAAACCCTGTCCATGTGATGTTCTCCCATCTCATGCATAGAGGCCTCTCTGGGCCTGATTAGCACTAAACCAAGGTACTAAATGCAAAATATATTTCCAACACCACCTGCCACCTGCACCTGGAGAACTACAGTTTGAACAGATATTAAGTCTGGTCTTAATAGCACACTTAAAATTATCCCCAGGATGTAATGTAGTTGTGCCTGAATGTTAGTTGCCCATGCAAATGGAAACCTTTCCCATTGAAGAGAGATGCACAAAGAAGGCAGTGCACAAAAGGCAGAATACACATATTTCAAGTGCTTGACACTGTAGAGGAAAACACAGCAATGATGGTTATGAATCTGTGCCTAAAATCTAGATTCAAATTGTGCCTTTGTTAGAGTGCAATGACAATTGTGCTAATGAGGGTCAGCACTTGTGGAATTATATAACAGCTCATATGCCATGCCCTACGTCAACTGTAGGGTCTTAGGAAAGAAAAGCCTCAGACACCTTAGCTCCAGGCTACTGAATATCCCAGGAAGGGCTCAGTTTGCGGCAAAAGCCACAGAGCTGTTTATATCGGGATACTGACGTTTGAATTGAACTGAAAGGGAGGAACAGCAGCAGGGTATCACACAGAATTGAGCTGTTACATTTCATCATTTTCCCTTTTCTGCTCAATAGACCAAATCTGATCCATTTGTAGTTCTGCTAAAGCCTCATTGCTGGATGAAATGCAGATAATTACCTCTGCTATGAAAGTAACTTGGCGATTTCATTCCATACCTTGGGAGACATGTTGAGGAAAGGGATAGTGCTGCATAACGAGCTTCTCCTGTGGTGCCAGGGGAGAAGAAGTATTCACAGCTTGAGATGGTACTGGATGGCTCAGGATGAGAACAGATGCATGCCTCCAGGGCTTGCCAAGCTGGAAACCATCCTCCTCCTTTATCATGGTTCAATCTCCCACATATGTAACATGCCAAGGCTGCTCAGTTTTATGTTTGCCAGTTGGGAGAGGTGAGGCCACAATGCTCTTTCAGTCTGTGAAGCCTGATAAAAGGTGATTTACTTTGACTGACAGGATACTATTAGAACAATCTCCCAGGGCAGCTACCATTACAATTTGGTCCAACAAAAATGCAGTTACTCTTGTAATTCTGAGCAAGCACTGTCCTGTTTACTGCTCTGTTATGAGCAGAACTTCATGTCACCAGACAGTAGGAGTGCTTGATAAACCTGGCTACTGTAGAGCTAGCCAAAACAATGGGCTAGTGAAATTGATCCATCCAGGCTGCAAATTTTGAGAGATGTTCAGCTTCTAATGTTGTGTTGTGTCTTCAGAGGTTCATGGCCACTGCTTCATCTTTACCCTGACCTCCACTGAACCACCACTGAAGAAATACCATTGCTCCATGAAGAAATTCAGGGAATAAATAGCAGGTGGAAATTTGCATAATGTTAACTTGTATGAAAGTGACCCAGGTAGATCATATTCCGGTTAATTTAAGCTGAACATATTGGGGTTTGTTAGGCAAGAGTTTATTCCGTGGCACCATATGGAAGGTAGCCATGATCTGGAGCAACGTGGCAGCACCAGCTGAGCTGCAGCAGACAATGTAGCAGAGTTACAGTCACACTTCTGGGCCTCTCTGCAATAAGGGGGTGGTACCATCTGTGAGACAGAGCTTGCAGCTGGGAATGTTGGGTGACATTCCTTGTGAATGAGAAGATAACAGGAGACTAGATGGCTTGCTCCCCAGCAAACTCCACATGCTCCACAACCTGTAGCTCCAAGACAGCCCTTTCTGTCTCTCTCATTCCAGAAATTTCCATGTTCTCAGAGTTTGCAGAGACAACTCTGTTGCAAGGCATCCCTGTCAACAAACCTCTGTTCCTCATCACAATATGTCTCAACAGAGTCACAAGTGTAGATTCCTTCAGCTAAAAATAAGCAATTTTGAAAACACAAATCCTCTGCAAGAAAAAAATTGCCTTCATCCAAAGCCTGTAAAAATTTTAAGAGAAAATATTTTGGTGCTTTTTTCTCCTTGATAAGCCAGAATTTCAGCAAGTTAGTAAAATTTTAGTTTTAGTAAAATTTTGAAAAGCTCATTGTTATACTCCTTCTCACTTCGCCTTTTGTGAAGATAAGGTTCTTCATTTTATATGCAGCATTCATTGTCAGCATTCATTTTTCCTCTTAAAAATTTGAACCATTATTGCCCATCTATTTCTAGATGCTACTTCTCTAACATGACCTTTGATGTCATGAAACTTAGTTACAAGAAAATAAGGATACAAATCTCTGCCCACAGCAATAAAATCAAACTCAAATACCATTTTTTAAATGTTCATTTTCATGTTTCCAACAAACGATGCTGTTCATGTCTCAGGATCTGTTAGTGTGGAAGACTAGAAAAATATATGGCCAAATATGTCAAGAAAAAGTGGTTCTTGCCAGGTTAACATTTTGATAGCTAATTGGGAATTATTTTTTATAAATTCATAAAAGATAAGATTTAGAGAAACAAGCAAATCTTAGCATTCCTTTCTATGTAAACTACTGACATTAACTGACTTATCTGAAGAGTAGAGGCCTCATGACAATAACCAATCTTCTTAATGGTAGTAGTCCAGTATTTAATACAACAGGATCCCATGTATTACTACAGTACAAATGCATGAATCAATTTATTGCTTGTATAATTTTTATCACTATTTATATTATTGCATGTATAGTATAAATTTATCTCAAGTGTCAAAAAATAATAAAATTACACAATGGAAACTAGTGGAAGCTACAGAATGTTATTTCCTAATGATTTGGAAAATTTCAGGTCTTATTCACAGAAGAAAGCTTGATCACTCTCCATGAGATGAATGCCCAGAGTTCCAAAATCCTTTTTTACTTTGAAACTTTCTCCTACACTGCGATAATACCTTTGTCTTTAAGTAGTTAGCAGCCCTACTTGAGGAAAGGACTGTTAGTCCTTCAGAGTGCCACAGGATGGTAATATGAATTAAGAACAATAATGTGTTATGAACAGAAAGGTTTCTTTTCTGTCAGGACACACCCTCATAGTTTTGTTCTCCTACTGCAACAAATGAAGAGTAGTTTTTTTGGGGTTTTTTTTGAGTTTCAGAAAATTGTTTCCAGTGACAAAGGAGAAATGATACCAAACAGGAACAGCAACATACTCATTGTAAAATTGTCAATATGAAAATACCAGAGATCAGTACATGGCATTATCGTTTGTAACCAGGTCAAACATGGTAACCAAGCTGTTGACAGTCGTGGTTCGGTTTCAAACCAAGGAAGTTCTTTTCAAGATCCAGTATTACTTTTCATGTCTCTGCCCATGATAATGGGCTGGAACTAGATGGTCTTTAAGGTCCCTTCCAAGCCTAGCCATTCTATGATTGTGTAACATTGCACAGCTCAGTGGATCTTTTAGTGGTGGGTTAAGCAGTATCCTGCAGGTGTTTGCCACATCTTTAAACACTCCTGCAGTGCTTGCTTGGAGAAAGGAGGCAATGATCATCCCACCCTCACACCCCTGTCCCCCCTCCCTATGTCTGGTGAGAAGGGTAAACTCAAGTGACCTGCATCTAAAAGCTGACCTTGTTTACAGTCCCTGGGAGTGAACTTTGTAGCCACAGACAATGGAGCCAGAGCCTTTGACCTGTAGGTAGTCCACCTAGAATCCTCTCCAAGTCCAATTAAGCTGAAGAAGGCCGCCTCAGCAAAGCTTGTCTCTCTGGACAAGGAAGCAAAACTAGACATCTCTGTAAATGTTTTCCCCCTGTGCCTCGATCGTCCCTCAGCCTGCTTAAAACTTCCTTGGGCAACAGGTGACAAAGCTCCCCAACAGATCTATGGAAACTAAACTGGTTGTATATCAGGGTGCTCATTTGTTACTTATCAGATTTTTTCTTTCCAAGAAGAATTTTGCAGCGAGGAGCTGAATACTGTAATCACTGTCATAATTCATGAAAATCACTTGCTTTGAAAATAACAAAAATGTTATCATAATCATCAAAATGATGGTTCAGTAATCTAGGTATACTTGTTATCTTGCCGGCTGTAAGTTGTGGATCTGGTCCAAAGCCCAGGAATCTCAATGAGAGGCTTTTTGTTGGCCCCAGCAAGTCTTGGATCAGGCCTTCCATTAAGATTAAGGAAGAAAACAGCCATTGCTGTAGCGCTGAGATGATGCGCATAAACAAAGTACAAGTGTTAAGATTAGTGAAGTGGTTCTTGGATGCAACATGTGAAGCATAATAGTATCCAAAATGGTCCATCAGCGCAAGGCTAAGTTATTATTCCAGCTATTAGTTACTGGGTTTCACAGACATCTCTGCCATTCATTGGATGTGCATTCTGCTTTCTGGCAGCATTTTAAAGTTCATTAAATAGAATATTAAGCTAATCATGATCAATGATTGGCCAGATTTTATTACATTCTGGTTAATTACACAATCATATCTACCTAGTCTTCTAAAAAGCAAATTAGTTGAAGTGCAATGTGTCTTCACTGAATAGCCATGTAAGGAAAAAGCTAAAGAGGAAAGGTAGGAGTTAATTCACCTAGACAGTACAAAAGGATATAGGTTGACCTTCCTGCTGTGCCAAATAATAAAAATGCCTTCCCCTCAAATACCAGGTGAATGTATCATTTAAAAGTCTGAAATGACCATTTGTTTTTATACTGGAATTTCGTGCACTGCTGTTCTACTGATTTATGACTCAGGCATCCTATTAGGAAATGATTGTGTCCTACTTGTAAGGAAACAGACGACAAGTCACACCAAAATCTTTTATTGCAATTACTCCGTAACACTTATTAGTGAAATTAAAATTCATGAGAGAAGATTTTGATAACTGCTGAAGCAGCGGCTCACATTTCCAGATGGTCTGCACAAAAGTGACATTCTACACCCCTTGCGATAATATGATGTGTTGGCAACCGATTGTGAACGTTTGCTTATTTAATTAATAGAGGGTTGCACATCATTCAGCAATAAAGCCTGTGAGCTCAGCTCCACTGAAAGTCATATGTGCTTCGAGTAGGGATTATGAAGGATTTAGGCTCTACTGTCTAAACCTGCATTCTTCAAAACCCTATCAGCTGCCATCTCTCACAGCAAAATCCACAGTTTTCACCAAAGGGAGCAAGGGGACTCTCCTGGCATCACCGGCAAAAGAGGAAAATTAGTGGCAGGCACTGCTACCTTTAAAGCACAGCAGAGGATGGACCACCTTAAAAAGCAAAACAAAGCAACAACAAAAAAAACACAAACCACTAAACAACAGCTCGGGTGTTGGAACATGCGAAGAGCAGTCTACTAGACAAATTTTTGTGCTTTGATGAAGTCCAGCTGCCTAACCAGTCCCTCCCAAGGCAGTTGTTTCCTTAGCCTCTTGCGAAAACAGCTTTTTGCCAGTATGTGGACAAACGATCACTGGAGTAGTTAGCAAGCTGCCCATCGGCACACACTCCTCGTGATTGGTATAGACTTACAGGCAACACAGAAAGAAGAAGAAAAAGTAATTAATTCATTTGTAATGGGAACAATACATATGTTATGAGATAGTGAAGAAAAGCCTGAATGTGTGTGCAACTTCCATCACAGCTGTATCAATAACATGTACTTCTACACCTATTTCTGTCTAATAGATATCTTCTGTTCTTTGTTCTTTTCTGGCTCCCCTACTTCACTGACATTTACTGCAGTTTTCTTTTAGTGCTGGGATTTTCAAAGTGCCTTGAGGCTATTGACTTTCAATAGGATTTGGGTAGCTAATTGCCTTTTCCTTTGTACTTTACAAATTCCAGACATAGTTCTTCTGTGAGTTCATTTGAGTCTTTTATGACTGAATTTCCTGAAATGCTATATTCCTTTTGAAAGGAGGAGGAAAAAAAAGAGAAAAAAAAGAAAAAAGAAAAAAAAGGAAGGAGTGCCCCTTTCTCTTTTTAATGTAAACCAAAGGAAATAGTTGTCCTTTTTCCTTTAAAGGTCCAAAGCTCATGGTCTCTTATCCATTTAAGTTAAACAGTACAGACATCAAATGCGTTAATTCAATTCTTGTTGAGATCTTGATTACAGCCTGACAGCTGATCTGGGTGATACAGGTTGTCTCTGTGGTCATTCCTCAGTGTGTGCCATGTAGTGGTGGTTTAGAGCTTATTAAAGCCACAACAATGCTAAAAACATAACAAATAGTCTTTGGGCTGCCCTCTCAGCCTATGAACTTCTGACTAGAAACTTTTATTTAATTCTTTCACACCCAAACTGCATAATCTATTACTGTCTGTCAGATTTGACATGCAGCTTTGACCTTTGGTAATCCAGAGTATCTCATCTTTTGTTTTACTACCATAGTTAGCTATGTGTTAAAAGTTGCTTACTGCCAATCTCAGAAAGCAAAAAGCAAGAGATGGTCAGTAAAAAGCCATTCACCTAGCACACTAAATAGCTCCATTAAAAATAAAGGAAAACCAAATAGATATTTTGGAATGGTAGCAAAAGTCCTCCAAAGACATTCAAAAAACAACAACGAGAGAGAGCTCATGAAAGAAGCAAACTGCAACGCAAGCTTTTGTGAACTGCTACCTCAGCAGGAGTGAATCAGTCAGATGCACAACTGAGAGAACTACGTGTAGAAAGGAAAATAGGAGAAACCAGAGCTGGTAGGTAACGGATAAAAATGCAGGGGAGGAGCTGTAGAGCAGAGCTAGCCACTGGTTACAGTTTGTCCTTTTTTCAGTTTCTCTATCTTTACTGAGCACATGGCTTGTGCTCTGGCTCCAGGCAACTTAGAGCCCTGCTCAGCAAGGGATGGGAATAACTCTACAGACCAGGTGTGCTGCAAGCTGTTTTGAAAGTAATTTACACACAAGGAGACTTCACTGGAAATGGAAAAGAAGTAGGAATAGAAAAGGAAATAAAGTATTCCGTAGCAGTCTATTTTACCCAACACAATAGTGCTATGTGACTGTCAAAAGGAACAGTAGGACAAAGGCACCTCTGTTAGATGCCAAGAATTATTTAAGCTCCTCCAAAATGGTGCTAAATAGAGTTAGCAGTTTATTAGGATCACGCTAGCTTTTGGAGGACAACATTTGCCTAATAAAAGAAGATACAGTGCCTCCAAGATGATTTTGTGTAACCTGATCTTGTGTCAGTTATAAGTTTCCCATAGTTGTACCTTCAAAATAATCTTCAGGCACAGAAATCTGCAGAGAAGCTGGTGTACCTGAACCTGTGCCCAGACAAGGCTGTTACCTACCCTGTAACCCAGCTAAGTGTCAATACTTATAAAGAATAGGTGTGAGCTCTTTCTAGACAAGTAAATATTGATGCTCCATTTCACTTCTAGGATTCCTTGAGAAATGTGTCAGCATTATTTGGAATAAAATTTGGAGTCATGACTGCTGTTTCTCAGGTTCTCTAGACAAAAACTGTGACACTTGCTGTTTGAGCTATCAAAATGAGTGTTTTAGAGTCTCATGCTTTAAAACCACTGTGGCCATGTTCAGGAAATCATCTTTACTCAGCAAAGCATAGTAACCCTTTCTGACCATGTACTTCTTTCTTGCAAAAGCTTAAAGGTATGCGTCTCCAGCAGAACTCTGCAATCTGAAATCAAAAGCCATATTTTGTAGACTGGAACATCATATGTTTGGAGTTCCTGTGACTTAAACTAAGAGAATAAGTTAAATACATTTACAGACGGAATTCCTCAAGGCAACAGAAGCTCATATAGAAAGGAAAACAGAAAAAAACCCTCCAACAGCTGTCCCACTCAACATACCAGTTAAAAGTCCACTTATCATCTACCATGATGTTCTGTTGTCTTGGAAAAAAACATAACTGTAGAATCATAGAGTGACATGGGTTGGAAGGGACCTTACACCTCAACTAGGTCCAACCCTCCCTCCATGGGGAGGGATACCACCCACTAGATCAAGTTACTTAAAGCCTCATCCAACCCAGCCATGTGCGCTTACAGGGATGGGACACCCACAACTTCTCTGAGAAACCTACTTCAGTGCCTCACTACCGTCTGAATAAAGGATTTCTTGCTAACATCTAAGCTAAATCTGCCCTCTGCCAGTTTAAAGTCATTACCCCTTGTCCTATCTCTATCTGCCTAGGTGAAAAGTCACTCTCCCTCCTTTTTTATAAGCTGGCTTTCAGTACTACTAAGGCCACAATAAGATCTTCACAAAGCCTTCTCTTCTTCATGCCGAACAACCTCAGCTCTCTCAGCCTGTCTTCTGTGCAGAGGTACTCCAGCCCTCTGATCACCTTCGTGGCCCTCCTCTGGGGCATTCTAACAGGTCCATGTCTTTCTTGTATGGAGGGTTACAAACCTCGACACAGTGCCCCAAGTGGGGTTTCATAAAGGCAAAGTGGAGTGTGAGAATCACCACTCTCAACCTGCTGACCACACTTTATTCAAATTGCAGCCTAGGATGCAATTGACCTTCTGGCTTACGTTGAGCATTTCATCCATTAGAACCCCTAAGTCATTCTCTGCAGGGTTGCTCTCAATGAGTTTTTCTCCCTGTCCGAACTCAAGTCTGGGATTGCCCTGGCCCAGGTACTGGACCTTGAACTTGTTGAACCTCATTGTGTTCCTGTGGGCCCACTTCTCAGGTTTGGGCTCCACAGACTTGTGGCTATTCAGTTGTCAAGTTGTCTCAAACCTGCTCTTTGCTTATAGTGGGAGGGACTTCTCTCCCCCAACCATCTCCTAGAGGTTTAGGGGCTTGAGAGGTGTGGGAAGCCTGACTGACAGTGAAGACTGAGGTGAACAATTCATTGAGTACATATCTGTTCTACCTTCTCATTTGCTGGGGGTGGTGGGTGGTACACTCTCCTTAGCACAGTGTGGAACATGGATAACTCCTAAGTTAACTCCATTCTTGAATTAGATTCTGTTTAATACGGAGGGAAGGACCTGTACTTTCTGCTAAGCAGAGTGCAGAGAAATTGATGGTAAAAAGATCAAATTCAGATGCACAATGTAGTGCAGATTTCACCTTGATATCATTCACGTTGGGAAGAAATGGCATCAGATAAGAGAAACGACAGCAAAATAGTTTTCTACAAGTGTATATCCCCAAGTTATAAAGCTCACCTTGTTCAGCTTGGTACAGTTTAATTATATTAGTAAGGAATATCTGGTAAGTCATTGTATAATTAGGCAAATGAGAGTAGTTAAGTCAGCAATTACCAGCACAACTGCATTCATAAGTTGCAACTTAATTGTTTTATTGAGTGCCATTGCTCTGTATTTGCAAAACTATTGCATTTCAGGTAATTGTAATGTACCAGCATGACAGGAAGCTAATAACACATATAAGCATATTCCTTGTTTTTCTGCAATATTGTAATGAGCTATGAGACTAGAAATAGCTGATCAGCATTTCTTGAATTGTGCTCCTGTATTACTATTCCATACAATGCCACTAAAACTAATTCAGTTTGCTAAGGATAAGCCTAAGCAATTCAGACAGAAGAAACTTCCATCCTTCATCTTCATCCCATCTGTTTCAGTAGCTCAGAGCATCTCCTCCTGGAGTTTCGTATGTCTCCTCTACCCCATGACAGTTTCAGGCAGAAAAAACACACCCACTAGTGTCCTCACTGGGTCCAGTGACTCAAGGCCAGCCCATACCTATATGCTGGGCTACACTACTGTGGAACAAATTTTGTCCTAGAAGCTGACAGAGCATGAAAGCCAAGGTCTTGAGATAGTCCATCATCAGCTCTGGAGTCAGTAAAGTCTGCTTCCTTGGACAGCTGTGCCAGAGGTGCTGGAGGAGAGGAGATCGAGCAAACTCACTTCCTGTGAAAAATCACATTCTGTTGTTTCCCACTCATTTCAGTGTTACTGTCTGGCCTATCAGATGAAGAGATATGTTTTTTGTAGGACTTCTGATATAAGGAAGAGGGCAAACTTTTTCCATGTGAGCAAATTATAAGATTTATCTCAGATTGGGTTTCTGATGAGGGAACCTATACTGTCATGGAATAGGGGAAATTTTTCTCCAAGTCCCTGATCAAGCTCCAGCACATGAGAACAGCTGAGGATATCAAAACATTTTTGTGCTTCGAACGTGTCGAGATTGGCAGGGGGAACACTTGAACTTACGATCATTTACAGACGACCCAATAACATTTCTTGTCTGAGAACACCAAGACTTAAGATGCATTTGAAGGCAAGAAATTGTTTCTTGAAGAAGGAAAAACTGAGCTTCAGAGGCATAATTGTTTGAGGACAGTTAAAGGTTGAGGGCAGGGCCAAGCCCAAGACCAGACACAAGTCACAGTCCAAAGACTTTTTTACAACATTATTCCATCAAAATACAATAAGTAGCGATTTCCCTTCACTTCAAAAATGTTTCATGGGAACAATTCCTTCCCCTTGGCAACAGAACTACTCAGATGTAAACCTGCTGTGACCAAAAGTCAAACCATCTTAATAAGATGAATTGCGTTAGGTCAGTTGTTTCTATCTTTCTCTCTGCTCCACCTCATGATAGAAGTCTGCTTGACCTCTTCCAAACTCTGATTCCAAGTAGAAATTGTAGTAGTGCCCCATAGAGACCATTTTGATTTGAAAATTGCAGGAGACAGAGGATAAAGTTAATAAAATTGCCAGACTGCAAATAGCCACTTGGTATTATTTAATGTTTCTTCTGTTCAAAAGGGTCACAAGGATCATCTTCCAGTTCTTTTATGGGGAAAATCAAGTGTCAAAGAAAAGAATATTTTTGTCAAATTCACTTCCCTGCTGAAGTACTGAAAATTGCAGAAAATTTTTATCATTAATATCACTAATAACTATGTCATGCTTTGCTGAACCATGGCTAAAAGTAAATTGATTAATAAATACACCTAACAAGAATTGAAATTTAAAGAAAACTCTGCCTCCTTTCCCCCCACAAAAAGATAAGGAACAAGAAGGTGTTATTTGGCAACTAATCACCACAGAGCTGCTTCTTCATTCCCCACCACATGGGATGGAGGAAAGGATCAAAAAGGCAAAATTGAGATAATTTGTGGGTTGAGATAAAGTTGTTTAATAGGTAAAGCAAAAGCTGAGTATGCAAACAACATATAACAAATTCCTTCAGTATTTCCCAAATGCTCAGCCATCCCTACAAGGTCAGGGCTCCGTTACATGTAACAGATACTTTGGAAGACAAATGTTGAAAGTTCCGCCTTCCTCCTTCTTCTCCAAGCTTTATATGCTGAGCATGATGTCACATGGTATGGAATATGCCTTTAACCAGGTGGGGGAAGCCATCCTGGCTGTGTCCTCTCCCAGCTTCTCAAGCACCCCGTGACTACTCGCTGATGGGGCATTATGAGAAACAGAAAAGTCCTTGACTCCGTGTAAGCACTCCACAGCAATAATGAAAACATCTCTACCTTACCAATGCTGTTTTCAGCACAAATCCCAAACATAGCCCCACACAAACTGCTACGAAGAAGTTTAACCCTTTAATCTAAAGGCAGCATTTTTACTTACAAAAAATAAGATCTAAACTTCACTTCCATATCCATTCTTTCATTTGGGGGTTTCAGCTTTTTAAATATCTTCCACCATATAATGAGTTTCTTCATGGCAACAAATTGTGATTGCATCCTTCAACCCAAGAGCAAGTCAAAGTCTAAAGGTATTTCATCTTCAAGGGACTTAGCATGTAAGTAATCTGATTGAATTCTAAGATAGGAAAAATTACAGTTCGCATCTAAGCCTTGTGCATTTCTGACCCTACTTAAAATTTCTGATCTCTACATGCCTGCTACTTATCCAAAATCACACGTTGTCTTTATGTCAAAAAGCATTTTCATTAAAAATCTGGAACCTCTATTATAGACATGCCACCTTTGTGTGTGCAGGCTGAAATTAAAGTTATTAAAAGTGGCTGAAAAATATGACTGGAGATTTTACAAGCAATCAGAGGCTGGTAGGAGGTGTAAATTAGAAAGATTATGACACAGATCACTGTAAATTCTTGTACTAACCAATTATGAGCATACAAGGTACAATCTTTTTTCTGTGCTTCTTTCTGCAGAACAGTATCAGTGACCTGGCAAAAATTTATGCTCCAGGGAAAGGTGGATTGGAAAGATAATTGGAGAGAGAAAAAAAATATTAATAGCATGCAAAATCCTCTGGTGTTAGGATATTGATACAAATTAGGTCCATGATCAGCTGCCACTGAAAGATATTGTCAGGCTAGTAATGTTCATAGACGTTGTAGTCTCCACTTTAGTTCCCCGAGGTCATTAATTAACATGTCTGCTTTGGAAATCTGAAGAAACAAGATGAAATATGGAACTGGAAATAAGTTAGGGACTACCTGGCTACTCCAAACAGGTTCAGACCATACATATACTAAAGAAATAATTTGAGAGTGAGTTATATAGTACTTAAGTCTTCATTTCCACTTTCAGATGAGAACTGGATACTTGTATTTGTCTGATAAAGTATTATGCAACTTTCAGAGCCAAAAAATCACCTTCACATGGAAACTGTTATCTGTTAGTCAGTAGCATCTAAAATCGACTCTCTTCTTCAAGGGCACTTACGGTCCTATTTTTCATTGCCACCAGTACACATCTCTCAGACTTCATCCAAGGATGGAGCTTGGGTTGTAACATTCACCTAACTGGGTAACAATAGACAGAGAGTCAGACATCTGATGGGTTTTGTGAAGCAAATGGGAGTTCATTCTGAATTGAAAATTCTGCTGATTTTCGGAAACACTTAAATTATGAGAATCCTGTAACAATTAAGTGTTTACTGAACCAGAAAAATAATTATGTCACCATATGTATCCACAGTTCTCATCCCCTTTTAATACAACTTGGAAACTGGACAAAGTCTAAGAAAGGTGGAAAGGGATATTGAAACTCTGGAGCAGATCTCAAGTACGGAATGACTGACTGAGTAGAGTAAATTTCTGGGCAAGAGACAACTGAAGGTAGATCAGCTGGTGAATACAAAACTGTGAATAACATGCAGAGGATAGAGAGGGGTTGACTATTCACTCTCTTCCATTATAAGCACCAATAGTATCAAATGAGGAGTGCAAAAGCACAAATTAAAGGAGGTGGTTCTTCAGGCAGCAGGTAGTAGAACTACCTGTTCAACACCCTTCCAAAGGACCTTGTGTCTGAAAAAGGTTGTTATGAGTTCAGGGGAAGACTGGATAAAACATTTGGGAGAAAGAACCATTAAAGCATTTCTAAATAGGCAAACTATGTCAGAAAAAGCTCTGCTATGCATATGGTCCAAGAGCAGGGAAGTATCATATCTGCTTTGCTGGAGACAGAAAATGGGACTAGATTGGACCTGTGAGCAGAACTAGTACACTTGTGCTTATCAGTGCTTTTCATGTTTCACTTCTCCGTATATATTTCTTTCCATACAGTTACACAACACAGTTTTAGAGAGTTCAAAGAGCACCTCCCTCAAAAAACTACAGGCAATAATGTTTCCCAGGTTTCAAATTAAGCTGTTTTGCTATAGTGTTCACACTTACTTCTCTCAGAAAGAGTGCCGCAGCAAGGAGATTCCTCTGTCCTAAGACTGCCTGAACACGTTAACTCCCTAATTCCCTGTATAAAATAAATACATTATTTTTATTTATGATGTTGATCTCCTAAGCACTTTATTCTTGGGGGATTGTTCCTTTCCCCTTAGGCATAGTGGAGGAACGAGTCTGTTTGAGGAGATATAAGGCAATCAAATATTTTTGTCACGACAGGATGGGATGAATAGAAGTTACATAACATTAAAAAGTTATTACTATTATTATCAAATGAGCTCAGATTTTACCTCAGGCACTTTTTAGAGGCTCACTTCTGTCACATTTTGCAAGGCTAACAAAACACACTCAGTAGAACTCCGTAATCGTATGGCTTTTCCAGATCTGGAAACTTGAGCTGCTGCAACGATATTATGGAAGAATCTGTTGCTGGTGTAAAAGTGAGGGAGAATGGAGTAGATGGATGCCATTAGCTCCTAAATTTCAAAGGTTCTTGCAGAACATGCTCAGCTTCTAGTTCCTAATGAGATAAGTAATGCTTAATGTGAGTTCGAAACACAGTGTCAGGAGGGCAACCAGACATGTAAGAATAAATGTTGTTATGGAAGATTGTCCTGTCAATCATAAATTTCTTCACATGTCTTTTGATCATGACCCTCTACTAACATTTCCAGTTTTGATCTGCAGTAAAGGTTAATTAACCTCTACATGTTATGAAGAATAAAGGGAGTTTAAAATAGTACCTGTGCAAGTACTGTTGGACACAGTTCCCTTGCTCAAAACTAAGTGACTGCTGTCAAAGCAGAGGACAGCAAGAAAAGAAGAATGAACAAAAAGAACATCTGGGCCACCACTAGGGAAGAAGAAACGGCACACCAGAGAAGATAAGAAACCTTGCTGGGAGGATGCACACAAACTAAAAAGGAAATTTCTACAGGAAATGTGGAACTCTCATCCACACAGCTCACCTCTACAAAGACCTAATCCTAAACTCATCTCATGAACATAAACCTTAGCAAACCATAGAGAGAGCTCTGACACAGACAGGAAGACCGAGCAGTCCAGAGTGCCTTAATTTCACCAGGATATTTGTCCAGTGGCAGAATACACACAAAGTCATACAGAGCTTGACAAGAATTTTCTGATCCTTGAAGTCTGCCGCACCTTCTATAGTAAAATCCTCTGCTACTCTTGCCTTTGTTCTCCTTGGCAGTGTACATAAGGTTGTTTCATGAACCCATGCCATAATTAAAAAACACCATCATATGTGAGCTTCACAGGCACCTAAGTACTGACCCATGTGTTGGACAGGAAATGCTTCTTCTTCCGAAGTGTAGTAAGGGCTGCAGAGGTTAATGGTAATGGGAGCTAATAAATATGTGCTCTCTTGTTCATCATCTGGTGGATTTCAGCTGAAGTAGCAGTACCTTGTGTTTTCTGGGAAGTTTGGATCATCTGTGAAATCTCTTGTGGAACACAGGAAACACACGTGGAACACGGGAATGAGTTTCCATTGTGACAAATGTGATTACACTGCTGTATAACACAAACTTCTGCTGACATGAAAGTTAATGATTTTAAACTCTACTGACAAATGTGTGGAATCTTTTAATGTGTTGCTTTATAGTTTTCTTTGTTATTTCTCTATTTACCACCCTTAGTTTCAGAATTCATTGGGGGGAAAAATAGCAGCCATAATAACTCCTGATTTTATGAAGATGTGCATCCTTGACTACTTACCCTGAGCCCCTGGATTCATGTAATTTAGTTGAATATCTTTTGTTTTATAAGTAGAGTCTGTTTTGTGTCCTGTTGACAGGATTAAAAAAACAGCGAACCTACTGCCACCAAAAAGGACCCCCACTCCACTCTGAAAATCTGAATAGAGAGACAATAAAGTTCCTGGGCACTACTATCCAAAAACTGACAGGAAGCATGAGAGTCACCTTCTGTAAAATGTACCCCAAATTTACATATTCTTCCATATTGAGGTACCTAATCTATTGTTTCCTGAAAATATCATGTGAATAAAATTGCACTTAAGTTTTTTTGAAGAACAGTTTCAGGGATTTTTTTTTTCCTGAAACCTACATACAGTATTTGCAAAAAAGATTACTTTCTGTGAACTGAAATTCAGAATAAGACCAATGTGCCACCAGTTGTCATGGTGCCAGGTTTTGACAACTACAGCTGATACAGCATAGTATCGCTTTCAAAGTTTTTGTAGAGATGGAAGAGTCTTCAATCAAGCAACCTGATGAATTGATTCTATTGTGATACATGGGCAGAGAGTGAAAGCAGCATACTAGCCATTACTGAAATGAGATTGTGGAGTTAGAGGGGAGGACGTAGAAGGGAAGAGCAATAAAATCAGGGAAGTTAAAAAAAGGAGGGAGTTCAGACAAAAGAGGTAAAGATACATTAATTCTCTTGAATTATAAACATGCAAAACAAATCCAAGGCAAATTCACAAATATGTGTTCGGTGGGGCTCTAAATTAGGGCTGTATCCATCCAGGTGATTCTTTCAAACAACACAACACAGCTCTGACATTTCAAGCAGCAATGTGCGCAGGGAAATTAAATTACCCATTGATAAATGTGGATTCAGTTACTCATTTGACAAAGCAGCATCTGAATTGTCAAGTGGGAAATAAAATATGTGTTACTTTGTGTCCTCTCTCTAGCAAGTCAGCATTGGCTCACAAAGTACCACTGGCAAGTGCTGCTGCTGGTTCTCACTCTCTGTTTCAGGCCATTGACCACAGAAATGTAGAAAGTTCACTGCAAGTGAGGCCGTGCTTCCCTGGGAAAAGTGTAGATTCAGGGGAAGTCAATGTCCATTCAGCCAAGATGGGATACACTGCGGGGAGTGATCAAGAACATTCTCAGCAGAAAGCCAAACTGGGTGATTTCAGTGGGTTATCTGGGGCACAGACGAGTTTGTGAAGCACATGGACTTGACTCCGAAAAGAGCATGAAAGGTAATAAAAAGAGTCATAAGGGGTAGAAAATTTTATTGCAGTCTGAGCTGAGAGACTCCCTTGCATAAATTAGAATAAAGGTCAGACTTTCCTTACTAAACTCTTGAAACATGTACAAATCAACTAGACAGCACATATCTCTGTTAAATTTCTATTTTGATAGTAAGAGTAAGAAAAAGCATAAACAGAAAAACCACCCCAACCTAAACAAAAAGCACCACACACACACCAAAAAAAACCAAAAAAAGGCTTCCAACAAGAAAATTTGAGAAAGTCTTACCCAGAAGATATCTCACCATGAAAAACTGATTTAATAAATTAACTTAACACGCATGCTTTAGATTAAAGCATGTATTTATTCCATATTCATCAGAGAACTTAAATCTGTACCACATAGTGGTTCAGTAGAATCAAGGCATACATGCAAGATTAAGCATAGGTTCAAATACTTTGCTGAATCAGGGCACAGTTTAGATATCAAGGAAATGTAGTTTTGCTCTCAGTAAATTTGGTAGCGGTGTGCAGGTTATATCCCTTCCATGCCTCTCAGTTATCTGTGGGAGTACCATAGTGTTACTCTGACATAGAGAGAATTAATGAATACTTCATGAGACTCTCAGTTATTATTTAATCACAGCTACTTTATGAGTTGATGGGATTTGTGTTGATATGAAGGGGAAATAACACAGCACTTTCTGAAACATAATAGTGGAAACAAAGCTAAAACTAAACTAAGTTAGTACTATGAATATGAGAAGTGCAGAAGAAAAATGTAAAGTAATGGTTGAAAACTAAACAGACATTTGAAAGATTTTATCAGAAAGACCTTTGTAAAAGCATAGACAAAGCACTCATTTCTATGGTACGACACTGCAGTTCATACTTATGTGGAGGATCAACTTTCTCCACAGATGTCCCATGAAAATTGTTGATTAATCAGTGTCAGGGCTAAAATTATTTGCAAGCAGAATGCATCAGAAAATTTTAAAAACCTGGCCTAAACTGCCATTGATTTTTTCCCTAAACTAATTTTTTCACCAAGAATATGAGTAACAGAATGGAAAATATAGGTAGTTAAAAATTAAATCTTTTCTTTGCCTACTAAACTCCTTTCATCAACGTTAACAGTCCAATCAAGATTATTAACTCTAAGGTTAACAAATTTACTCATTAATTTTTTAAATTAATTGGATCTGAGATTTCTTTTTCCAAACCATTGTTATTATGAACAATCTTGTGTAGAATTAATCAATATTCCAGATTCCATAACATCCATGTGGCAAGTCCCAATTCACTGTGCTCATAATGCATTATTTATACTGTTGTAATAAGGCCTGATCTAAAGCCCTTTGAAGTATATGAAAAGACTCCAACTGACTTCAAAGGACTTTCTATTAGGCCCAGAGTATTTTCTTTGCAAGGTTTTTGTACTTGATAATATCTGATAGGGTAAAATTTGTGCCCCCTCTTTCCCCCTCACTCCCATCCTGGGTGTTATTTTTTATATTTATGGGTTACTTAATTATTTGGATTTTTTTATATACAAAGATAATTTTTAATAAAGGGGAATGTTTTAAAAACAAAAGTTTGAAAAAATCTCATTTCAAGGTCATCAAATTCAAATATTTTGGAAATAAAAAAATAATTTTGTAAAGGCTGAGACATTTTAGGTATTCAATAAAATATTTATTCGAGATTTCAATCTCTTTTTTTCTGCAGGTGTTACTTGGATTTGGGCATAGGTTTAACTTCCCCAAAATATATTTCTATTAATGAGTTTTTAATGGGTGCCAAATAAAATGGTCAGCCATAAAAATTCAACTGCTGATAATTTCAGTGAAAATCAAACTTGTACAATTCACAGAAATCCTTGCCTCTATAAATCTTACAGTCTGTGACTGAATTTTATAACTTTTGTATTTCACAGTGAGTCTACCTTTGTCTGAGACCTTGGGGATGTATAGCTCCCTGTCTTTTCCTTCCCTTCATCTAAATTTAAGTATAGGATTCACATACAGCTTATGCTGAAGTATTTAGCAGGTTGTAGCATGGGCTGGTAGTCTTCCACCTTATCTCTCTTGTGTCTTATGTGTAGTAAGACGTGGCTGTTAGGAAAAATTTAGAATTTTTTACTTCCTCTTTGTATGCAGTTAGACCCTCCAACATAATTTGGAGGAGGTTGTTTACCATGCAGTATACATGCAATCTTCATAACATTTTCATTATTTTTCATTCATTATAGGACATCTATTTCATGAGTATTTTTCAGGCCAGCAGCTTCTGGGGGATGTATTTTATCCCTCAGATAAAAAAAAATCCTGAGCAAACGCAGATCAGTCCTTTTGAGATCAGCAACAAATAATAATGTGATGTATAATCAAACTATAGGGTTTGTTTTCTTTTACTTTCACTAGATAGATGCCTGAATGCCTTGGTGTTTAGGTAAGTATGCTACAATTTAAAGAGTGTGATCCAAAGTGTACTGAAATCAACAGAAATATTTCAATTGATAAAAATGGATTTTTGGTCTGAATTTAACACATCCAACAAATTAATTTCACTTACTGTCAATCTGATGTCATAGATTAATTTCTCTAATGGGGAAACTGTGAGCTAACAATTTCAGTTTCTAGTTGTTAAAAGATTTATGCATAATTTATAATGAAATCATGAGTATGAGGCATTTATAACAGAAAGACCCGTAGGAATGCAAGTCATGAAAGATATGTAAATACTTCCTAGACCTAGAAAAATACTTTGGATGTGTGCCTCTCTTTCTAATATAGTTTTCTTTGGTAGTAGGCACTGTCATGCAGATCAAATGGCACTATGACCTCAGTTTACCTTCTCTCCCACAGTAAAGGCAATGTCACATAAAAGGCACCTTTTACAGCATTTGCAAAATAGCTGAGTCCATTCAATTCCTTAAATAGCACAAAGCAGAGGAGTGGAAAATGTGGTTATTCAAGGACTCAACAACCCCACATGCTGCAGTTCCATCCTGGAATTAACTGATGTCCTCCTTTCTCATGTGCTCAGAACCTCAAAAGTGTACTGGCTTTCAACCAATGTGGTGACCCTGCAACTTGGTCACCGATGACAAGTAAACCCCATTTCCAAACTGTTACTGTAGCAGCAGCTGAAGCTGACAGTCTGCTGGAAACTGTCTCTGAAAAACAAATGTGCCACTCTGGTCATCTGGCTGGATTGACACTAAGCGATTCAGCGACTTTGGATTTGAAAATTAGAGAAGTTTCAGTTCTTTCATGTATTGATATTATTCTCCGTCCTAAAGGCTGTAATCTGGAGGGGAGTTACCAAAAGCAGCCTACCTGCAATTGCATTTAAGACTGTGGAGGTTGATATTTGCTCCCACTGAGCACCAGGACACTGCACACTGATTCATAGATGAGAGAATTCACAAAAAGCTTCCTCCAGCTGTATATGTAATTTATCACTTTCAGTTGGTATTACTCACAGAGGGTAAGCTCAGGGCATGGCCACCACATTCACCCTTTTAACAATTTCTAATTTACCAAACTCAAGATATTTGTTCCTGTTTTACAATGGCCATGTGATGAAACAGGTAATTAAAATCACGCATTTCATGTTACATATTCCAGGACCTCAAACAACCATATTGTAGTCACAGCAATAGACCATCAAAAGTAACTTGTGGGTACAAAGCATTGGGAAATTCACCAGAATAAAGATATTCATCTACCATAACTGGATGGACACAAAAATCCAATAAATACAGAAATATATATAGGAAATGCAGAGAGAGTTAAGATGACCCTAACACCTGCATTTGCAAAAGACAGTGCCCAAAACAGTTTGCAGAATCAAAGGATAACTGAGGTGGGAAGGAAACTCTGGAGATCATGAAGTCAGCCTCCTCTACACAAAGCGGAGTCGCTAAAGCAGTTTGCCCAAGGCTCCATTCATTACCTTTTTGAAGATCTCAAAGATGGAGACACTACTATCTACACAGCTTGTCCCCATCTTCTATCAGCCTTAGGGTAAATAGGTTTTTATCTTGCACAGAATTTTTTATATTTAAGTTTGTGCCCATTGCCTTCTGTCCCGTGACTAGATGCCTCTAAGAAGAGTCATGCTCCATCTTCCTTAGCCTTCCCTAGCAGGTATTTATACACATTGGTAAGATTCTTTCGGGGAATAAGTCTTGATAGCCATATCTACGTGGTCAATTTGTCTCACTCCCTGTTTTGTACTGCAGCCCTGTCCTCAGACTACACTACCTGAAAGTCTAATGAGCAAGACTACATCTTCCATTTGCAGCTTTTACTCCTCCATTTACAGCTTTGAGGACCACGCTGCACAATTCATTCCATCTTCATGGTCTTTGCTTTCCTTTTCTGCAGTTTGAGGATGAACTGCTTTGGGATCCTTGGTTGCAAAGTTCTGTGCAACAGTACAGTATTTGCCCCATGTCTGTCTTGTCTTAATAACATCTAGTGTGTTTACCAAAGACCAGCTGTCATGGAAGTTCTGGGAAACCAAAGAATCTCAAAACATCCAATCCTTGAGAGGAGGCTTCAAAGGTGAGGAGATTAATCATCTTTCAGACTGCATGAAAAATTGGACAGAGAAATCCACATACATAAGGCTGAACCATGAAGAACTCCCTGGTATCTCTGGAACCACCCCTCCCAACAGATGTATATCTACTATCAACTTAAAAACCATCAATGTCTCTTCCCTTCTATGTCTTGTAACTTATTGCTTGTGTCAATGTTCCTGGAACGAAAGCTTTTCTAATATTCAAGTGAAATTTTTGTTACGGTGATTGCAGCCTGCAAATCCTTATCCTATCCCTCATGAGCAAAGCACAGTCTATTCTCTTGCTCTTTAAACATGTTTTGAAGACAGTTATCAATACTCCTTTTTCCACAGCATTTAGACTTTATCCCCTCAGTTCTTCTAGGATGTTTTGGAATATTGCTTGTCATCCTCTATCACATCCTCTCCCTTTTTTGAAGAGCAAAGCACAAAACTAGAACAGTATTTAAAATGGGACCTTGCTGCTACCAAGAGGAATGGAAGTTTTATTGATAATGTTTTCCATATGAAAACCCTTCCTGGAAGTATCAAATATGTCCTGCAAACGGAAGAACAAAGATGGAGAACCTTCAAATAGGATGAGTAATCAATCACCTGTTGCTCTGGCTCATGAAGGAGCTATGATAACAGCACCCATATTTTCACACATCTACATGATGAGGAGGATGGCAGTTTTCTGAAAACTCATGGGAATTTGAGTAGAAGTTGCTTCTGAAGCAGCATGAATCACTTCTTTTTAAGATGAATAATCTCTCATCCCTCAGAATGTTATAATGAAATGCATCTCAGTCAATGCAGAAATACAGGTTACCCATCACAGACATCTTCATCCTTCCCAAAATAAGAAATACATTCATTATAAGCTCCGTGCATCACCCTCTCAGTAGGCTAAGCAGGTCAGCAGCAAAGTGCCCAGCAACACAAACTATGTCACAGAGACTTTAAGACTCCAAGTACTTGCAAAAATCCATTATGAGTACCAGTGGTTAAAATAGATCAGAACAGGCGTGGGCACTGACTTGATTGATTGATCGTTTTCAAAGATTTTGATGTCATGCCACAATGAAACTTTTTGCCATTCTACAAGAAGGGCCCTTCAGAAGAAGGGCGTGAAGTTTCATTGAGATTTGGCATCATCAACATGAAGATGAGACCCCATCCATAGAAACAGCCTTGTCTGTGGGTGGGTATGTACATACATGGAGAATATAGTGAGGTTTTGTGCTGAGGCAGTTTTATATGGTAATGGTTTTACTTCATCATCCACCAGGCACTAGAATTCGAGCTGAGTGGTAAACCAGAACAGAGCTAAGGAAACCGCAGTGAGCTGGACCTGGCTTTGCCAAGTTGTAACACACCAAACTGATATCTAGTCCATGAACTTGATCATTTCCTTGAAAACAGAGAACTCTACAAATACAGCCTTTTTTAGTACTATTATTATTATTATCATTCCTTATCCTCAGAGCTCTCTAACTTGATGGTGTTTTCTAGCCCGGTTTTGGATAGATGGAGGAACAGTAGCTTTAACACAAGAGATCCTCTCAGCTGGCATGAAAGGGACCTTTAATCAGACTGTAAACCACATCCGCATGTCTCATTAGTCTCTGCCTTTGAGGTACATGTAGCAGAGAAATTGCTTGTTATCTCCAGCTCCCCCACGGTTTCTTTAATGAGAAGACTGCAGCTGAGAGAAACAGGTACAACGTCATGAGTGCAAATGGCTTTATCCAAGGTCCTATGCAGGCTATACAGATTTTATATATCAGACACTGTGCAGGGAGCCTTTGGTATTTTTCTCAAAAGCATCTGTTTTTTCAATCCTAGGTATCTGTAAGTACCAGTCTTTCAGTGTAACAAAATACATAAAAATAAACAAATTCCCTTGGTAACTCCTAACATTACATTTGGCATTATCGCTACAAGCCTTTTAAAAAGGTTCAAGTTTGTGCTGTGCAGTTTGAGGAGTACTATGAGTACCACTCTAAGTTTGATGACAGATGTATCTTTTGACATAATACTTGTTTCATGCACACATAGTAAGCCTGGTTCATGGGATCCACACTACACATGAACAACTGAACACAGACCCTCTGTCTGCACAGGTCCTTCATCCTCCGAGTGTCAGATCCAAAATGCAGTCAAGTATAATAAATTGCTAACCCTGTCAATGCACATGTTCTGTACAAAAAAATAAGGAAGATAATAGATTTCAGTAAAGACTGACTATTACAATTCACCCAGTTAGCTAATACAGTATTAGAGAACTGCAGTGATGTATCATTGATTATGTAACATCAAAGACCA
Organism: Grallaria varia; assembly: GCA_013396735.1. NCBI lineage: Eukaryota > Metazoa > Chordata > Aves > Passeriformes > Formicariidae > Grallaria > Grallaria varia. The sequence continues at coordinate 607,985 of VWZG01008382.1, read as the reverse complement.
TATCCCTCCTTCAAGCCCAAATACTGAACAAGCAGTTCCCAGTTAGTGCTGTTTAGAGGAGTCTCCTGAGTCCCATTGGAAATAACTTCATCTTTCTCGTCTCAACCCACAACCTTGGCTCTTCATGCCCTTTTCAATGCCATCAGGATTGTGTCTTCATATCATCATGCACTGCAGTTTTTACAATATAACCTTGTAAGACACACAGAAAACATGTCTCTCAGGAGTAGAAGAGGGAAGGGATGTTCTGCCTTTGCATGTAATGAGCAGGAAAAGACCTTGGTGAGAATGTCAGAATGAAGCACGGCTTATCCAAGCAAAATGCTTTTCCCCTTTCACACTGGCTGTGATGATGAGAGGTTAATTCCATCATCTCATAGGAGAATATCAGTTTTGAGACTACTTGAGGAACTTGAAGTCTGTGGGATCCTGGGTGCCATGGTCCTGAGGGAGTTGGATTATAAAGTTACCAACACACTCTCCCACATATTTTAAAAGTCTTAGCAGTCAGAAAAAGTCCTCTGTGACAGGAGAAATGGGAATCCTCACACTCATTTTAAAAAACTATCAAAAAGTCAGCACCATTTCTGTGGCTGGTAAGATCGTGGAGTAGATCCTCCTGGAAGATTAGTTGAAACATATGAAAGACATGAAAGTGATTAGAAATGGCCAACAGGGCTTCACAAAGGGCAAATAGTGCCTGTATCAGTGGACAAGAGCTATGGATGTCATCTACCTGGACTTCCGTAAGGCCTTTGAAATGGTGTTTCACAACAATCTTACCGCTACGTTGGCGAGATATGGTTCGATGGATGGACTGTTAGATGTGTAAGGACTTGGCTGGCTGATTGTGTCCAAAGAGTTAAAGTCAGTTGGTCAGTGTACAAGACGAAATTAGTAACAAGTAGTGTTCCTCAGTGGTCTGGACTAGGGCCAGTGCATCTAATATGTTCATCAACAATACAGATTATGAGATTGAAGACATCCTCGGCAAGTTTGTGCACGGCAACAAACTGTGTGGAGTAGTTGATAGCATAGAGAGAAGGGTCATTGAGAAGAGCCTTAACAGGCCCACTAGAACTTCATAAGTTCCACAAGACCAAGTGCAAGGTCAGGTTGTATGGGTTTATGAGCAAGCTGGTCTACTGGAATGTGTCCCCCCATCCATGGCAGGTGGGTTGGAACTAGATGATCTTTGAATATCTCTTCCATCCCGAATCATTCTATGATTCTATGTGCATAAGTTTGATCAAGCCCAAGTTTTGATTTACCTCCTTCGGGAAAACTCCTACCTTCTGCTTCACCCACATATATTCTAAAGAACAGGACTTTTAATGAGCAGAATGAAACTGACACATCTGTGTTTGCATTAACCACTCCTCCTCCACAGTTGAGATGGGGACAGTATTTAAATTACTTTTCTGCACCAATAATTTGGATTCCTGTAGCAGAAAATTAATTTGTCTCTTCTCTGCTGAAAAGAACTCAATGTGGATTCCTGTATTCCAGCTGGACTAGTAACAGAGGAGAAAAGAGCAACAGCATACCTAGATTAAGAAATAGGATACAGAGTTGTTCCAAAAGACAATAATATTTTTATCAGATCCTGATGGCAAATATTTCCCTGTTGTGTTATGCACAATACAAGCAAAACTTGGAAGACAAAGAAATGGCAAAAAAGTAGTGAGGAGAAATACGTTATAAATAACCTATTCAGACAGCAAAGGATAGAGCAGTGCCATTAAACAGCAGAAGTGATGTAGCTTTTCATCTGATTCTAGCAAGAGTATCTTCTTTCCTCTTACTTTTTGTGTTCTTACATAAATATCTGCTGCTTATCAGAGGAACCCAGGATCAAAATAAGATTACTGGGGTAGAGGGACCTTCTGCTGTGAGCCACTCATATGTCAGTACAAGAGCATGTTTATAGTTAGGTACAGAGCCATGGCCACATGAATCCTCTACTTTCAGAGCCTTTGGGCACAAGTTCAGTTCTCTTTGAATCATGAACTACCATAATCTTCCTACTCCCTTCCCCATACCAATCCCACAGTCCATCTTCTGCTTACAAAAAAACCAAACAAACAAACAAAAAAACCCAACAAACACCCACCTATACTGGCAAAATTTGCACCTGAACCTGAGTATTATATTGCATCTTTGAAGCAGAACCTGTACCTGCAGATGTCTGTCTTATGATTATGTTCCGAACATAAACTTAAAGGCACACTGCTTGGCATTTCTTATTCAAAATCTGCGTAAAAAGCTACAGGTGCTGATGCCAGTGGCGCATAATTTGCTCCTGCAGTGATATTGTCTGATTAACCATCTGCTACAGCATCAAGAATTTTGTTACCTTCAGTTTAACAATGTCATGTTTTCAGTTGATCTGCATTTTGACTTATGAAGGAACATTGTGGCAAAAACACTCGTGGTTTATAAAGATGGTAAAACCAGTGATAATTGTAGCAGGAAATGAAGAATGCAAGTGAAAATATTTTCCTGTTGTCTGCTTCGAAACCAAAGATACAATTAAAGGGGAACACTTCCTAAATCCTCTACTTATATATACACTATTATTTGGAAATGGAAAGCAGAGTTATTGAGGTTCATGTAAAAATTAAGTAAGTTCAGGTACTAAATAAGGAATTAATTACTTCTTATAATATTCAAAAAGGAGTCCAGAATTCCAACTAGCACACAAGTAGAGGCCTTGTGGCAGGGAGGTACGGCACAGTCACGAGGCACCTAAAGAGATTGAGAAAAACTATCCGGTTCAAAAAAACAGAAATATTAATGCCCACATCAGAGTGAAGTCAACCATTTTCTCTGGCAGTTTCAGCCATTCAAACAGCCTTGCTTGTCTGTAAATTTATATGTATTATTGAACAGATTTGTTTCAAACCATTGGCTTAAGAGCAACAGCTAACAGAAAATAGAAACAGCCTTGGGACAACTAATGAAAGGCATGTGCCATTGAATGAGAAAGGACTGAGGAGCCAGATGGCTTACAGGTACAGAAACTCCTCCTGCAGAAAGGAGATTAACCATGGTGAAACTGAATTGTCAACTGTTCTCTCATAGCCCGTGAGTGGTAGAGGGGAGAGAGAAGTCGTACAGTTCTCCTTAGATTTAAGGCCTTTTATGTACTTTCAGAGCTTAGCAGAGACTTATAGGTTCATCTTCACAAGGTGGATAAGCTGTATACTGAGCAGACTATACAGTTTTTGGAATAAAACAAAGCAACATCACAATCTGGTCATATTTACCTCATGCTGTCCTTAGGATAAAGGACATTGAAGAGTGGTACAGAAGTCAGTTGCTCTCTGTATGTACTAGCTGACAATTTAGACTTTATATTAGACCAGATCCTGATATGGGCAATAGCTGAAGCTTGTTAGAATTTCGATTGTATTTGCCTGCAGGGAAAGATCCACTGACATTTTCAGTTCTTTTGGTAGAGCAAATCCAGAATTCTAACAAAGAAGCTCATCACAAAAAATACTATTTTTTCTTCAAATTAGAACTTCCTTTCACTTTTT
>VWZG01008382.1:571337-601035 GCA_013396735.1 Grallaria varia | reverse complement strand
TGTGTTTTAAGACTGTTTTTTTCCTCACTATTTAGCTTAGCGTTTATCCTGTTAGTAATAAATGTAGGTATTATCTCACCTTGAATCTTTTTTTGCCCATAAAGGTGGTGGATGGATGACCCCTCTCTTTTCTGTGTAGTTGCAGAAAGGGATTTAATGAGTCCATGGAATTCGGCCAGGGTCAACCCCCTACAGTGTGAAGAGAGGGATCCCTCTTATCTCTGTTTTCTCATGCACCCAGTTCATAGCCTGAGGTGTCAGGTGTGTCCTGGGCAGCTGCTGCAAACAATGCATCATTAACAGTTCATGATAAATGTCAGAGAGGGTATAGAATACATAGTTCCAGTTACACCCACACAGTGATAAACTGGTCCCAGCCACTATAACTAGGACAATCGCTCTGTGCATTATTGGACCCTTGTCCTTCCTTAAATAGTAGTATATAGAAGAAGCAATGATTCTGTTTCTACTGGGAAGCCAACATACAAGACACTGGGCTCTGTGCTATCCTTCCAAACACAGAAAGCAGCCCCTTCAGGTTTGAAAATCACAGCATTGCTGGATTCCGTACAATTGTGTGGAAGGGGTCTTTTCCATGGAGTGAGTAAGCCTACAGTAAACTGCAAAGATGGCTGAATTATGGGATTCTTGTTTTAGGTTATTTTCAGCCTGGCTGTGTTTGGAACATGCAGCACTGAAAATAGAAAAAAGAGGTAGAAAGTTGAACAGGCACGAATAATCACAATGGAATTGCCAGATATAATTTCATTCTTGGACAGAATTTTGCATCAGTCATAGATTTCATCAATGCTGCTAAGCTAAGGTTAAAACCATCACTAGCATAGACTTTCTGTTGTGGTCCCATATGTAAGTAATCACTATCAGTTTTACATAATGATATTCAAATTCAGGATAAAGAGAAAAATCTAGTTGGTCTAGCACAGGCAAAATATAGATTTTTCAAGTAGTATCAAATATACAAGCAGCAATATATTGAAACAGAAATAATTTGAAACACAATTCACCAGGAAGAATAGAACTATCCTTTGGCAGTATATTAATCTTTTATATATATATTTTTTTAATGCCTCACAGATTATTTTCTAAGTTATCTCTAGGCACGAGCAAAACTACGGCCAACTCTACCACGAGTTTACCTCATGTCAGTGCCATATCATAACAAATTATTTCCATGAATTAGCAAATGAACCACTGTTGTTCCTTCCTTGTAAGCCCTTCACAGAATATTGCATACACTTTCTCCCAGATTTCTTCTTTTAAAAGAAGTAGAAATTTCCACTCCCAAAGTGGATTCTCTCAGGTCAGCAGCAAGTTTACAATGTGTTTTAGACTGCAAAGGCATCTATCATGGGCCACTTCCCACATCTGAATGTCCTGGTAGGTATTCCTTACGGAATTGTGAGGAGACTTCCAGAAAGCACTTCTGAGCTTTCTAGGTTGGGTAACAATGTGGTCCTTTCTCCTTTTCTTTCAACTTCCAGTGTTTACAACATAAGATCTGCAAATACTCAGGGATGTGCAGCCACCAATGGAGCATCTGGTACAGTGGTGAGAAGCAGACCAGGAGAATGCAAAGTGGTGAAAGCTGAAATGTTTCCAGAAGTCAAAGAAAGACCTTAACCTGTGGTAGTGACCATACCTGTGCACACACCAGTGGCAGCCAGGCTCAAGTGACCACCTCAAACAGCATCTCTAGGCTATGTGAACCTTCCATCTAAGCCAGTGAAATAGTTCTTATAGGAATTCTATAGGCAAAAGGTAATACTGAAAGGTAATACCATGATAGGTACAGGTAAAAAAGATGAAGAATGACTTGAAAATATTCTACTGGAAAAATCAAGAAATTTTGCAAAGTTCTTTTCCCTTAATATGTATAAAAATATATTTGAAGCTTGTGAAAAATAAAAAGGGCTTTTTTGAAGGGGTATATTAGAAACAATTTATCAGTTTGCAGCCACAGAAATTAAAAATTTAGCAAATGCTTATTAACACATGAGGAAAATCTGGTGGAATATCCATTAACTGCAAATAAAATATTAATAAAGTGATCATAAACATCACAAAAAGGTAGAGCATTACCACTGTCCCTTGAGTCACACATACAGTACAGATAAAGATGCTCTCCTCTGCACAAGGATTTTGGGGAACTGCTCAGATTTCAACTCCATTAGCATTTTAAGAATCACCACTGTACTGTTCTGTGGAACAGATTATCTTTGAAAACACACAAATCCAGACTGTTCCATAAAACATTTATATGTATCAGTTTTCAGTTCTGTTTTGGAGTGTTTGGATCACTGTTTTTTGTGTTTCTCTACTTTCTCCACTACTTTCTATTAGACCAGAACTCCTTTTTTGAGAAAACCTCCTTCTGTTCAGTTTGACCATCCAATTTACTTTGATACAGCTTTTTATTTGTGATGCTTGTTTTTCAAGTTATGTGCAAGCAGATAAAAATGAAGTTAAAAATCCCCTTTAAATTTGTAAGCTCAGGCACTGTACAAGAAAGTTTGTATTTTTATATATGAGATACTGGATTTCCAGTAATACTACTTTCTACCACAATCTCCATTTACTTCATGAGGAGGAATATCTGTCTGGTAGGTAAAACTTCCAGATTTTTTACCAATGAACAAAATAGTTGATTTTTCTCAAGACTATCAGGCAAAATGAGGAGACAAAACAAAAAGTACCTAGGAATGAAGGAAACCTACATGGAGATAACTGTAATGAATCAAACAGAGGAGAAAGATGACACTGTCCTTCACCCCAGATAAACACACCAGGCACTATAATCACTGTGTCTCTCCTTGCCTAAATTATTATTAATTACTTATGAAATAGGGCACAGCTGCAACAGGGAGACAAAAGAAAAAGTCATCCTAAAGCAGCCAGCAGTCCAGGACTTCAACATTTCTAGGCAATGTTCAGGTGGGCCTGACATTTCCTCCCTCACCTCACTCCACAGCCTGTCACATCCTCCCAAAAAACATGGCATGAAGAAAATTCCCATAGAAATTTTTGCTTCTCTGTTATCTAATAAGGTCTCTCTGGTTTCTCTCTTCCATCATCCAAATACTCAAGATTTGGAGAGACAAAAGTCCAGTTTACAGAAACATTCCAGTCCAACTGCTAATCTGCTTTTGCTTACAAGGCATTATTAATTTCCAGCCACTGAGCCTTGCCTCCCTTGTGTTTGTCAGCACAGTGGAGGATGAAGCCAGTCACTCTTGCCTCCTCACTGTCATGACAAGGGGGTCATTTGCCAACATGGTGAAGCAGAAAGCCCTTTTCCTGAGCAATGCACAGAGGTTTTTGGGGAGAAGAAGGGCAAGTCAAGTACCATTACTTCATTCCTGGTATTTCTACCATGGTATTCAACAGGCAACATCTTCCATTAATAATTTGCTGTGGTTCCATGACCGCTAGCAGTTCAGAAACATTACTCAAAGGCCACATTTTCAAATCTCCCACTCAGTCTTCCCCTGTGAAAATAAAGAATCTCTTAAACAGGCCCAAGTTATATAAATTTCCTTAGTCTCTTGCCTATTGAATTTATGATATGTACTCATGCAAAGAACTTAGAAAGTACAACTAAGAAACAATTATATATATTTAAACATAAATGCCAGTCATGGGGAACCTGAGTCAACACTGGGTGGCAGTTCTATGAAATGAAAAGCCACAGACAGAATATCTTCTGTGCCATGGCATGAGATGCAAAGACAGAGTGGTGACATCAGGCCTTAAAGAGATTTACACCTGTTAGTACCTGTTAGTGAAAAGACTGTCTCTGCCTAGTCTAGTCACTGGACTAAAGCACACGAAGAAAAGGAATTGTGGGTCTAAACTCTGTGGAGGCAAAATCACAAAAGTATCTCAGCTGCGTAAATGGATCCTTCTGCTGCTGAGGTTTTCCCCAGATTCATCTAAATTATGCTACTGCTGTCCATGGTTAGTGAAAAATAATGACTATGGATTGGATATTTCTAGCAGGAGTAAATTTCATATTATTATTGTAGATGTGTTGCTATACTGAGAGGTAATTTACTGAATGCAAGAGCTATAGCTGTCTGGATTTGGGGAAGCAAATACTTCTGTGAAATTGTTGTTTTACTCACTGTCTTCCTTTTGTTTTTACCCTGCAAAAAGAAAAGTTGAACCATGTGAGGGCTGCTGCTGTCCATCAGACAATGCAGCTGGAAGCACACTTTCTCTTTTTGATAAAATTGTTGCGGGGAGATTATTTTAAGCTTTCTGAGTTTAGTGAAGAATTGTAAGAATAAGGGCCAGGGGAAATAGTTTGTTCACAAAACCAAACTGTGTTCTGGTTTAATTTGGCACTTTCCTCCTTTGACCATAATTCTTGACAAATGTTGTGGGGGCTGAAAATTAAAGTTGTTTCATTGAATAGATTTTGCAAAACAAGGAAAGAGGAAGTGGTTTCAGGTCAGAAAGATCACTTTCTTTTTGATCCACAGAGTGGAATTATTTGCGTTTATACTTTTAAAATTTTCATTAAAAGCAGTTGTAATAATTCTGACTAGTTCAGCAATGTACCCAACTTCCACTTCTGCACGTGGAGTACGGTGAAGGCAAGCGTTTGTTGCAAAAACATGTGTACCATCTGCTACAGGACTTCCAGTTATCAAATATATCCTTTTAAAACTATCACTGAGGTAGGAATTTACTGAGTAGAAACTTCCTGTTGCATTTGAATGGAATAATGAATGACCAAGAAGTTATTTGTTTGAAGATACATAGAAATCTCTTCATTTTTTGTGCATGTGGGAGATTCCCATCAGTACTAATAAGCATATTACGAGTTCACTGAAAAGTGACAAGACCCCTATCATCACTAAACTGCCAAGTCTGCCCAGCACAAAAACAAGAATAGTGCAAAAACCCGTTTAACTCTGTGTTCCAAGCAAGTAGAGTTCTAAATAGCAAGTTTAACTGCATGTGGCAGGCTGTAAACCACCGAGCCCATCTTCTGGGCACTCTAAGATCTACTCTTTGACATTCTTGAAAATGGTAAAGAAAAAGGAAAAATAAAATTAAAAATAAATTAGGATGACCCTTTACATGTTCTCTGTAGACAAAATGGTCATTAGTTTTCTGAATGTCATTTCATTTGTCACTTCCTCAAAGGCATCTTTATAAAGGAATTCAAGGAATTATCGAGGAAAACTCTCTATTCCCTTTGTAAAGCAGGACTTAAGTACTACCTTATTCATTATTTAAAGCTACAACAGGTATTTAGGACAATAGACAAACTGCTTTATATGTTTCTTGAATGGATTGCTTAGAAACACTGGTTTCTCTGGTATTTTTTATTTCTTTTGCATGTCATAGTTTTTTTTGCCCCTGCTTTGCTAAAATCCTCAGAGTAACAGCAGAAATGAAGAGAACATTGAATAATTTCCCCTTGCACAACAGAAACTCCTGTGAAAATAACAGGACAGACAGTCTAAGATGAAAAGTCCAGATCCACTAAAGGTGTGCAGCTCTACTGAGGATGCTGCCAGCAAATCAGAGCAGTAAAGCCAACCTGGTATGCTATGATTCTCTGATTTTCTTTGGCAATATTAATATCACTCCATTAGTTCAATTGTCATTGAACCGTTACTTTACTGAAGGTAAGTATTCATTTGCAATATAACATCCACAATCGCTGTAAAGGCCTTTCCATATTCCAAATACTATGTTTCATCTAAGTGGGTTTTTTCCCATCTGCAAGCATAGGGTGGAGTGTGTGATTATTGGATCTTGTGAGAAACAAGGCAGGATCAATTAAATCACGTAGGGTCATGAAGTGCTTGGAATGAATGATCCCAACTATGCTTCTAAAGAAAATCAAGTAATACAAAAAATGATTAACCCAGACTGACACACATATCCAGGTGATAAAGAATTATACATAAAGAAATTAACTCAAGAGTCCTAGATTATTTTAATCCTTTAACATTTGTGTTTCTTGTACCCCCATTCAACTCGATGAACACTCATTTGCCTGTGAGAAAAGTCAGAATGTGAACCAGGTAGGCTCAGTCTCCAGGTTGTTGGTCTTCTTTAATAGGCATCAACCTTTCCACTGCAGGAGTTTCTCCAAGAGGCTCACTAAAGTAAAATCTTAATAATGGAGTGTTAGGGCAATCTCTGTTCCTACATGCACAATGCTGGTAAGGTTCTATGATTGTCACAATGTCTGCAATTATGTTGTGAGTTTGAAGTATAAACATGCTATCCCTGGCACTAAGCAGCAGGAAAAAAAAAAAAAGCCAGGAAGCACTCTGCCAAATAAGCAAACCCAAAAAATATAATTCATGCAACTTCAAAATAATCTAAGGCCAATCTACTGTAAACTTGGGACATTAATGCCTTTGTGTGCATCTCAGATTTGCAATCAAATTGCAGTTCTGAAGGACAGTGTTATTATAACCCAATCATAATGTCACAGATGAAGAATTTTTTTAGAGCAGCTTGGAAATAATTTCCACCCTAAGTCTTGAAACTCCTTTGGAAGCATTTCAAACAAGGAACTGTCAGTAACTATCTAACCTAAGTACTGAAGTGCTTGTCTGAGACAAGAGTGATACAATGCAGCCATACAGCTTGAAGTCATGCAGATAACTAATGTTTGCAAAGACTGAGGAGACGCTGCAGCTTTATTGGAAATACAGTAGGATAAGTGGCAGCTGGATTTACTAGTCACACTTTGTTGGAAAACATCTTGCAGAAAATGGACATGTGAGCGACCTCAGTGCTTTAGATGCAGCTATGCTGCCAGGCCTTTAAGACTGCAGTGAGAAACTGCTTGTAAGAAGCTTCTGTGGAGATCAACAGGGACAAGAATGTAAACTTACAGAAACTGCAGCAGAAGAACTGAAAAACATCGGCCACAGAGAGAAGTCACAAGGACTTTATTTTACACCAATAGAGTTGTGTGTTATTCGTATTACCCAGTGACAGGGTTGTTTGCAGTGTGTGTGCTATCTGGGTTATTTAAGGGGTATTTTCACAACAATAAACGGCATTTACCTTGATCATATTGGTCAGTTCGTAGTGTCCCTAGGTTTTCCCTCGCAATAACACTTCAGAGCATAGAGAATAAGGAAACAAATATATATACATATATATATACGTTTGCATATATGGTTCTGATGTTTAGATGCCTTACTAGAAATTTCACGTCCAGATGACTAATTGGATCTCTCTTTTTTTTCTCTCCAGATATCTACAGAAAGGAAGAGGTTGTAAATATACCAGTAGTTTTCATAGCAGATGAAAAGTTATTTGGAAACACTAACTATTGCTTGAAGCAGAAAGTTGGAGACCAGAGGAGAACCACCAAATTTCACAGTCAAATTCATAGTGAATGACATCAGATGGATTGTTATAAGAAAACTCAAACATAAGTTTATCTAAAGTGTAAGATAGATTCTGGTCATTGACACTACATGAAAACACAGAAAATCGTGCAACTGATGACTGTTTCAGAGTTTGGAGGGGAATACCAGTAAAGTTTCCTGGAGATACACCTGAGGACCTGACAGATGCATTCATTCCAAGAACATAATGACAGGTCACAAGGGAAAATTTTCAGCTGGACCTGACAATAAACCAATCTCCCCAAATTCACATTTGAACATCAGAAAAAGGAAAGAGAGAGACTGCATAGCAAATTTCTAGATGCCACATGCAAATTACCGTATTAATATTTAATCAAGATCACTGAAAGTGATCTTCCTACGTTATCTCAGGCAAAGGACATGTTACTGGGTTTGCCTTCCATGCCTCCAGAAAAGTAAGTCATAATCACTGCAGAAGGTACAACTAACCTTGTCCCTATTATGGCCTCAGCCGTAGTGTATTTGCCCAGCACAACCATAGTACCTGGATAAGATTCACTAAAATTCATGAATAGCTCCTTTCTTTGGGGTAAATGTATAGAACATATATGCCACATGACTGGCAGAACTTTTTGGGGTACTAAATGTCAACTTTGAAGACAAGAGAAAGGTAGCACCTTTCGAATTCATGAAAAGGAATCACACCTACCAGATCCTGCCCAAATTGAGAAAAGAATTCTTTCCCACCTTGCAGGAAATCACTGGCAATCTGTAATCCTGTATAAGAACACCAGCTGGTGTCACTGAATGACATTATCAGTTCTGAAGCAAGGTTGAGGAAGTTGGCTCTGAACAGCTTCCACCTTGCAAAGGCTGCATATTCTAGCACATGTTGCATGCAAGTCATTCAGCAAGGATGCTCCGTCTAACAAGCTGTAGCTGGGTGATTGTGCCAAAAAGACTCTGAATCATGAGCAGGCTGAGACCGCTGGCACCTACAATCTTCCCAAAGCTTAACAGATGCAATTCCTGTTGAAGCAATGAATGTACATGTGTTGGGAAAGGTCTCCTGGATGGACTGTGAAAGCTACAAAAGAGTGCTCACCAAAAAAGATGAGGTTAACTTTTTACCATAGTGTGCAAGATAATTTCAATAAATGTTTTGAGGGAGAAATAAAAGAAAATTATTATGTGATTTAAAACAATATAGATAGGCTGGTATTTGCCTCCCTGAATTTTAACTTTAGACTTTCTTTGCAGACAGAATAAGACATTAATCCTCCAGATGGTGGCTCATCCCATCTCTGTTGGGAGGAATGAATCAAACTCTGGTTTTAATGCTTTCTCTGCTAATTACAAAGAGGGCCTAGATGATTAGCTTATACTTACCAGCCTTTTGAACACAGGTGAATCCTACCCATTCTGTGTTCCAGATGCCATATACTTCATCCAACATTTTGTCATAATGAAAAACTACTCTTAATCAATATCAGTGCGTTATCTTCTTAGGGCTGTACAGAACCCTTTGGGACAATAAATGTACACCTTAAGCAGCAAATAATGAAACTATAAAAATAGGTAACTGAACATTGTCTCTGCTTATCTGCTGTACTACAAAGCTTATTCTGGATAATAGAAGTGAGGATAGACAAAGCCTTCATCTCAGTTGGTACAAATAGTTAAAATTTCTGGCTTGGGTTTGCTGACTGCAGAAGTACATTTTGATAGTGTTTAATTTCTACAGTGTATTCAGGAATCATGAAAGGTGTTTCATTAATAGCTATGGTCATTTTCTTTCTGGAGTCCTCCTCCCTTTTCTACCCCTTTCAAATTAAGAATTCAAATAGGAGTTCAGGAGAAATATTTCCTGTAGGAAGCTAGCTAGCAGAATCCTAGCAAATCACCTGTATTGCTCACTGAAATTAGGAGGAAATGCATGGCTTTGAGAAAAGCAAACTTTTTTACCTAAGCAGCAACCACTGGAAACTGCTTTTCCAATTTTTGCCTATTCTTCTGACATAAATCGTTCCTATCTCAATATTTTCCATATTTATTCAATCAAGTGTTATTTTATCCAGATTTATGGTAGGTAAACTAGTTATACTGAGCAGAGCATGATTGTTTTCTCATGGTTTAAAGCATTGCTGATTTTTATCATATACTCCATATAAAAAAAATCATCTTTCTATTGTGAATATACTCAGGTATTATCTTCTAGTTATTGCTCTTTTTCTCCTGCAGTTTGAGATGCAGCTCATCAAAATGGATGACATTTATTGTCTCCTCTTCTAACTTCGTTTTCCACTTCAGCTGCACCTACTGCACTTGATACAGCACAGTGAGAAAATTAAACACATCTTGAGCTTCCTGCTACCTCATCTCTTGGCTCACTCTCTAATTTCTTTACAAGAGGAAGATCTTCTGCACCGTTATTCAGTATACAGAGTAGGTTAATCATCTCAGAAATCGGTTCCACAAAAGAGGCATTCTGTTTTTTAAGTAGTGTGCCATTAAAATCTCATTTGTATTTTTTATTTTGTGAGAGTTCTTGACTTGTTAGTACTTAGGGACCTTGCCACCCATTTCAAAGCTAAGGTAGTGTGCTGAAAAAGCTCCATCTCCCTAAATTCCTAAGTCCTGAAGAGGGCGGGATTAGGTGGTCACTCATGTAGCCAGCTGTTGCTGTTAAGCAATATTGTGAGAGTCTGAATATTTACAAGAGAACTTGTCTTCTGCTCTTACTTCCAATTGGATTCTTCTACTTGAACAATTTTGAACCTGCAATAAGATGTGGTGCCTTCCATATGTGGAATGTGGTAGAAGAATGTGGGAAGAACACTCAGGAAAGCAAAATTCTCTTTTGTACTTTGGGTCTGGGCCTTTTGATTTTGATTCTTTTCAGGTTTTTTTGGTGTGAGGTTCTTTCTTTTTTTGTTTTGGATAGTTTGGGATTTTTTTTAGTTCCCCAGGTGGTTAAGGATAGGGATTACTGTCAGTCCCTCTGATATTTCTGTCGGGGTGCAGTTTGCAATTCAATGTTCCCATCTAACAAGCCAAACCTGTTTTTTCACTGTAAAGCTGCAGCTGTGCTAAACAAAGTTTTCTTTCCAAGGAAAACTGGAAACTTGCTATCTGCGAGATTGATAGTTTCTATTTTCTTATCTGTAGACAGACTCCTGGAAAGTCCGTGCATGTATTCTCTAACTTCCTTGGAACTTCCAGGAGAAGATGGAAGAAGGCACACGAAGACATGAAAGTTAAGATTCAGTCTCCTGGAATTTACTCAATGACTTTTACTTTCTGTTGTAAAGTAAAAAGGCCATAAATTGAAGACAGAAATCCTAATTATTTTGAAAACATTCTCCAATTTAAAAGTGTGTGTGCATGTGTTTTTCATGCAAATTTGAGATGCCTTTTGTGATGCAATTTTCCCCTGGAAGTAATTTTTACTTTCTAGACATCTCAGATATTCAAAGGGGAATGCAGACCTAATGGTCTTCTCCCGGTTAGTCTCCACAAGCTTTACCTGCCTTCATACACAACTTTTTCAATTAGCCTTATTTAGCTAAATGCTGGAAAGTCCACCCAGGAGTTTCTGCAGTATTGAGTTTGGCCCCTGGGAATTCATGATTCATTTGGGTAGATTGCTGCAGTTTATGAAAGACACCATTAATGTGGTCTAGAGAGCATGATTTATGTTGTTTGGTAGGCTATTTCCCTTCAAATTCAAAAGAATGAAAAACTAGAGAAGTCCCTACCAGCAGCATTTACAGAATTACTTAAGGTTATGTTAGTCACTATATTCAACTTATGCATGCATATGTGCTCGACAGATTCTTTAGTTACTTCAGAGGCAAAGCAAAGCTCATCAAATTGCCTGATGACCTCAGAAGAGTTGCTCAAAACTGTACTAACCCATGAGGATGAAAAATGGAGAAGCATTCCCATTTCCTTGCTCTCTCTGACTGTGCCCCAACTTCCATACTTTAAAAAGTTCTTGTAATTTTTTTCCTATTTGCTTATTCACTCCGTATTGTTTTTGCAAAACTTGAAGCTGTGACAAGCTGATATTAGAGCTGATTGATATGTGCTGCTGGCATTGCTACCTCAAAAGGATAGGAATCTGTCTAGAGTCATCTGGTTTGCTTGAGGTCAAGTAAATGGATTTTTGATTGGATGGTTTCCCCTGAATCAGAAACCGTTAGTTTTTATTTTGAAGTACCTTTTTTTTTTTTTTCCACTTGAACTGAGGCTCCATCCCTTATTCATGGAAGAGTTTCTCTTTCAGTTACAAACCACTTTTAAAAAATTTATTGTCATGAGGAGAAATATTTTGGTAACATCTTTCCATTCCTAGTATTCACTTTCTCTAGGTGATTTTATAATACAGTTGCAACACAGAAATCCTGAGATAAATTTCATACAAGGTAGTTCTGTCCCCCACCCCAATTGCCTCCCTTTTCTGAAAAAAAAATCCTGTAAAGTGGATAACTTCCAAAGCAGAATATATATATATGAAAGAAAACTGAAAGCAGACTCCATATACTGTAGTCTATTACTATTTTCTGGGAAAGTAATTATGGTGAGACAGATAGGTGCTTTCACCTTTCTCTCTATGTATTTCCTGTCAAGAACAACTTCCCTCTGTTATGATACTTATCTGGTGGATAGAACAAGGTGTTTAATGAAAATGTCTTTCCAGAGGAAAATGGTTTCTTAAAAATCTACATTTCATTAAGTCTCCTGCTTCACATCCAAAAGTGCTATACTTATGAAAAACACTGGTGGTTTTAGTTTTACTGATGGTGCAGGTGAACCTGCACCTCTGCTAACTCCCACCATAGTTCAACACCTTTGATTCTGCTGCCTCTGCTAACCTTTTGGCCCTACTCTCTCAGGGCCATAAAAACTTTGTATTATTGCATTGTCTTATATTTCAGCATCCCTCACTCTCTCTCCTATGGATACCTGAGGGAGCGATGGCTTCACAGGGTATGAACTCTGGTAGCCAAGGCATCTATGGAGGAGAGAAATCCTAACCTGGACACATGAAGCAGCTGCACCCTACTTTGTGGAGGAGGTAATTACCTAATCAAGCCCTGTCAGTGTGTCTCATGGATGTGATCCATGGGGAGCCCAGACATGCATGGACATAGCTGGTCATTTCAGTAGGATTCTGATCACCATCTACTGTCCTTTATGTTGGCACAGTTGAACCTATTGTGGACACAGAACAACCAGGCATAAGAGAGAGCATAAAAAAAGAAAGGAACTCTTCTGACCAGTGTGGGAGACAGGCAGCCTCAGATGCAGTCTCTAGTACCTTTTGAGCTTCATACTAATTTAAAGCATTCTATTTTCACATCTATACTACTATACATTAGGAGTATGTACTGCAGCGGTGAAATATCAGTTCTTATTTCTTCATCTTGCTTCCACACTAATACTAGTAGTAATTTCACAATGACCTTATAAAAATATCAAGGTTCTTAAGCATCAGGACATAAACAATCTAAATTCAGAAATGTTTCAAGAAAATGCTTTCACAATGCAGTTTTATGCCACTTCCAATCCAATCATTCTACACACCCCAAAGCAGTCTTTCATTATCATCCCATTAACCACAAGAAAGTGTTCACTTCCAAATCAATGACAAATCATTGCATGTCAACTTACACAAGTTCCTTTATGCAGTTTAAGAAATCTCCCAAACAGTTAGGCCTCCTCAGGATCCACTTCCTCTTTACATACACTGTTTCAGATGCCAAACTTAGTAATCATAGAATGGCTTAGATTGGAAGGGACTGAACAGTTTAGTTGGCAGGTGCTATACTACTGGTGCTCCAATACGAGTTTGTCTGAATTCCCATATTGTCCTTATAAGTCAATGCTAAAAAACAAACAAGAAAAAAAAACCTGTACAAAATCTAATAAAACCAATACAAAAACCAACAAAATCCAGACTCACAGGGAGCTGATAATGTCTGCTATTTTGATTTTTGGTGGAAGAGGAATAATTCTCAGAATTTTGATTCATTTCAGTGAATAAAGCAGTGCTATAGAAGCTCTTCAATGGCATCAACTTTCTGTCAGTATCTAAGAAAGATAAGCCCTGAAAGACATTTTCCGTAACTTTTATGCATGCTTTCATTTAAGCCCGGATTTGCTATACATTGTCTAAGAAGGGTAGTCATCACAGTGGTTGAAAGAAATGGCCAATTATTGCTAAATATGGGCAAGAAAACAAATTTTACAAAGGGACAGTCACTTTTTCAAAAATTTTCATATCGTAAAATCTTAACACTTCTGAACAAGGACAAGGCATGAAAAGGGAGAGGTCTTAAGGAAAGCTGTATGATGTAATAATTTTACATACAATAGATAGATAGACAGACAGATGTAGATGTAGCATTCTCTGCTTCAGGAAGGTGCAATAGTGAAGGACCATATGTTTCTTCTCCAGATTTTTTGGGGGCCACCTTTTAGGTACTCAAAGACTTCTATACTATCAACCTGGAGTCTTCTCTCCTCCAGGCTGAGCAATCCCAACTCTCTCAGCCTTTTCTCAAGGAAGAGGTGCTCTAATCCGTCTGCTCATCTTGGTGTCCCTCCTCTGGACTTGCTCCAAGAGGTTGATGTCCTTCCTGTGCTGGCAACCTCAGAGCTGGATGCAGTACTCCAGGTGGGATTGTTGAGGCTGTGGGTCCTTCTCAAGAAGGAAGTTAAAGAGATCACCAGCATGAGCCCCAACACTGGCCTTGCTGTAGAGGAAAGATCGTGGGCAATTCACACATAGCAAGCCATAGCCAAACTGGCTTCAGTAGTTTCTGGTGAAAACTTGAATTTATTTTGCTATAATAATTCAAGATCTAAGTTATTCTTATGCATTTTGTTCCTCTAATGGCAAAATTATCCAAGAGCGCATTTCAGCACAAGAAGGAAGCCCAATTTTGGTTGCTTGTTGTAGTGTGGATAAATCTGACACTGTGGGATCATAAAGGTGCAAGGCATGTTCAATGTGCCATACCAGAAAGACTTTTTACATACAGAATAACAATTTAGGTATTCATTGAGAAATCCATAGAACTCTTCGATAATACAATTACAGAGATAAATGACAAATAAATAGCCAGGAGGAAATAAAATTAGAAATCCGTGAAAACAAGCAAAACATATTAGAAAATAAAATAAAAACAATAAAAGCCTTATTTCGTATTCGATTTAATGCAGACAGATATGCAGAAATATACAGACAAGTAGAACATCAGAGGTGGTCAGTGAAACAAAGGAGAATGCTCCAGCCAAAAGCACCCACAGTTTTTTCCTTTTACTGCAGATCTCAGAATATTTTTTTCAAAGGCAAAAGTATCATCACTGGTCATTTTTCACATGGGAAAACTAAGGCAGAGCAATGTTAGGTGACTTGCCAAGAATTAAGCAGCTGCTGAGTGAGACATAGGTTCCTCTGCCTGATCCTTCTTCTGCCAGGGAGGAAGAGTACAGGGAGACCTAGAAGTTCTCCTCATGACTAGCAGTGGGAGGAATATGCATGACATACGATTTCACCCTGTCATCTAATTCTATATCTTAATTTTCTTTCCCTTAATACTTCTCATTTCTTTGAGAAAACACAAGATATAGATGGATAATTGATCTCATCCAGCATCTCTTGGGCTGTACTCTTAGGCATGCCTTCTTTAAAATTTTAAGAAAACAAAGTTTGATTGCTTCATATTTTAATGACTGCAAATCTCAGAATCTTGAGATACATTTCTAGTGATTTTGGGGAAAATACTAGTAATTAGCCTGAGAGAATAAAATCAAAACAAAATCCTCATTACAAAGAACGCAAGTAGAAGACAGACTTAGAAAAATGAATTCCAACAATGTGACATTTCTATCTGTGTCTGGATATCTCCTATATAAAAGAAATGTCAGTTTTATTTTTTTTAAATCATCCCAAAATTCTAAAAATGGCTGATTGTGAAAGTATTGGTTGATTCTGAAGAGAAAGTGGCATTCTGATCAGTTTGGTCTTTGATGAAGACAGTACCCTGGAAATACATGCCATGATTTTACTTGCTCACATCAGGTGACAAGTCCCTAGGCTTGCAGCAAGTTTAACTGATGTGTTAGGACAAACAATGAACTCAGAGGACTGAGCACAATGCAGTTCATTCCTGGCAGATAATTTACTAATATGGGAAACTCAATTTCTGTTCAGGAATTGGATATGATATTACATTTAAATTAGCTATATGGTGCTTCCTAAACAGTCACAGCAAACTGCTGTCTTTGTCAGGAGTCTCAGCACATAATCTGCTTTCTTGCCATTTGTTGATAGGAGCAAACACAGTGTTCTTACTAATTCTTTCACTTGTAGTGAGTATCTGTGCTGGTTTTTCCTCACCATACCCACTGCTATTTTACCTGCAATGATGGCTTTTTGCCTGATTCTGCAGTGCAGGACATTAACAAAGGGCTCTGGCCTCTTTTATTTTGGCTCCAAAATTTTAAAAGCCATTCGAGATAACGGGCATAAGACAATGCTTCTTCAGTCCCTATTCTTCTGCCTCTTTAAGTCCCCCTCCAGCCGTGCTTCTGAGCAGCTGCAAGTACGCTTCCCACCCTAATGGTGGCAGAAAAACCTTATACTTTGCTCTGTTGACTGCAGATAAAGAAGACTGCAGCGGTGGGGGAGAGTCGGAAGGAGGGAGTAGAAATGGGGCACATCCTGCCACAGTTTGAAAAAAGAAATTTAAAAAAAAAAAACCAAAACAAACAAAAAACCCCAAACAAACCCTGTTTAATTTATTGAAGAACTTGGAAGTTACCTAAAAGACTGAGCCAAATCTATAAATGACAAAATCAGGAGGCCTTATTGCTCACATCCCCCAAACAAGAAGAAATGTCATAAAATTCTTTCTTAACCCTTAGAATTCACTGTCAGAAGACTTGGTATTTTTAGCATGATATAACAACAAAACAGGGTCTGTAACTTTGTGGATTTCTCCTAAACAATTATGGTAGATGAGGAATTAAATGGATGCGTTCATGTAACTGACTTACAGGTAAAATGTAAATACTGTTGTTTCATTAACAACTAACTTACTATGTGGGTAATATTTTTGAAAATTCATTTTAGTAGACAATTATAAAGTTCCCTTGGCATGGTCAGCTTGTGAGTCAGCCAAAGCTAGTCATGCATCTCCTACACTCATCCTACTTTATACAATGTGACAAATAAAACTAAACTGGAAACAAATCAATCACTTGATCCTTACACAGAATATTATTTAAAAATAAAACCAAAACAAACCATGGTTCTGATTACAAGTAGCAGTCACAAAATTAAGGCCTTGCATCACCCTGCATGATAATGATTTGACGACATATCGAATGCATCATCCTGCATTTCATACAGTCAGAAAAGAACTTGCTTTTTAAGGAAGAAAAAAAGACAGTGCAGAAGATGTAACTCTGGAATCTGTTTGGTTTAGTTCCACCTGTGATACAATGCAATCATAACCAACTAATGTTAGTAAAATTTTCATTCCTCCTACTTTATAAGTATATACACCTGTCAGATCAATTGATCTCTTGAAGCAGTGACAGGAGCAACACCGAATTTTCTCATTATGATCAAAATATAGTGAGTGACTATAACTCACCAAATGTGATACTGAGTCTGAGCTCTTAAAAATGTATTGCTATAATTTATTTTCAGAAATACTGAAAACAGGGTAAGGGACAATCTATGCAAAACTGGAGCTCATTCTTATCAGTAACAGTAGTATGATACTGCTGATGTAATCCTGGGAAGACTCACAGAAATCAGGAATAAAGTTAAGTGGAAGGTAAATTTGAAATGTGTTAAAATGGGTGAAATGTAAAGATAGTGTGCAAAAGAAATCCCTGTCCTCTTGTCTGGGTAGTAACCATACTGCCATAATGCCCATGCAACAACTGCATGATGTGATGAAATGCAGCATCATCTAAAGAGTTAGTTTGGAAGGGACTGCTGGAGGTTACCTAGTTAATGCTAGAAGTCCTGGGACACAATGTTATACAGATTAAGAGTCATATTTTTTAATTCCTTTCACTTCTTTTTGATCCAGATAAGGGTTTCAAAAACTTTACACTTCCCACTATTTTTATCTCCATCCTAGTTTTGACTGAGTTTCTACCTCCTTTTCCATATCCCAATTGTTCAAGGCAATAAAAAAGAAAAAACTCCTTTGTAAATGTCATGATCAAAACCACATTTGTGAAGTGGACAAAATGGTTACCAAAGGCAGAAACAGCATCAAGAGGACAGTCAAAAAGCAACAACACCCCTGGAAAATAGCCCAACTAAAGCATACCTACCACTCTACATTGTCTTAGGATCACTGAGTAGGAAATATACATTTGTCTCCAATCATGGCCATAAGGCAGTAAGAGCCCCCGTGCAATGCTGAGCAGGACCCTGTAAAGCTGACATCAAAGAGTTCCTCACCCATGTCTGAAAGATGCGGTCAGGGGTCAGCTCTGTTACTGCCAGTGGTGATTTAATACACGTGTAAATGAAAACACAAATGGGAACTTGTGTTGTTTGGCTTTAGCAGGGACCTTTTGAGAATGGAACTTTGTGACTGGACAAAATGCAAAAACACTGATGAGCCCTGCAAAGAAAGACTTGCAGAATGGGACAGGGGAATTTTCCTCCACCATGCTGTAGAAAACTCAAGAGCTTCCTAGCAGATCCAAAACATCCAGCTCAAACTCCTGTTCCTGAGAGAGAGACTGTCATATGTAAGAATCCACAAAGCAAGGGATACAATTTGAACCTTAATAATGTTTATCCTCATCTGTCAGGCAGAAGATATTAAATACCTCAAAGGTCTGAGTGTTTGGAAGAGTCCTGAAGTCTTTACTATCTGATGCTCCTTTAGAAGTTCAACTGTAACTCAGGATCTTGGTGTTTTAATGAAGAGGTCATTCTTCTAGACCCTGAAAAGGATGCTAGCCTTCAAGATTCTGATGGTCATGAGAAGCATAATCTAATTGTGCATGTCATGCAGAAGCATTAATTTCATCAGAGGGTTTAAGCTTACTTGCTACTGTCTAGAGTTTCTCTTTCCTTCTCTGCAGAGCAGTTGTAGGTTCTCCTTCATAATATTCCTTTTTTATTTTCTGTATTTTTATTTTGTCACATTTGATTGGTTTGGTCATTAAAGTTGTTCAATTTAGACCAATGGCAGTTTTAGCATTACTTTGAATTGCAGAGGTCCCACGCCTAATCTGTAAGCCCCAGTTTATTCAATTACCCTTTTAACTGGTATTTTTCCATACCCTCTTTGTTCTTATTGACTCTCCATTAATTCTGCATGATCTGTTTTATGATCAAGTACCTGGAATGTAAATAAAGCTTTTGAAGTAAGGTAGAGATACTAATATAAATAATGGCATTTGTAATTGCTTCTACATTATTATTTATCCTCCAGCATCCTCCTATTTTTGTTGTCTTGTCTTATGAAAGCTGCAGATCAAGCAGAAGACTGTACAGATCTGCCAAAACTTCTTATGTTAAATTGTTTCAAGATCTCATTCTTCTAACTTTACCTTATAGCCTAAGGCAAAATCTTTATGATTGTGAATTTTTAAAAGCCTCTTAGACAGCATTCATATGTAATATTGTTGCAACATTTATTCAGAAGATGGACAATAGAGTTGTATAAGCTAACCACAACATTTTGAAATACCATCCCTTGCTCCATATGACTAGTGTAAGGGCTGCCAAACAAGAACAGAGCGTAGGAGGAAGATCTTCAAAAGCTGTTAGCTTTTGACTGAAATCCATAAAATACAGTGGGCAACTCTTACAAATGGAATGTTCTCTGTGTCTACTGCAGGCTTCCAAAAGACTCGCTGAATTCACATGCTGCTGGACAGAATTTTGCTCCTTGGATTCCCTACACTTTAAGGAGATGGCTGTGTTAAGGTCAGGTAATTTTCAAGATTTAAGCCTAACTAGTGCTTTCCCCAGGGGGGAATACACAAAATGTTGTTTTTTGAAAAGATAAGGAACTCCTCTTTGCCAAGAACGTGAAAGATATTACTGTGCTGTGGCTGCATTCTGACATCAAAAGCTTTCTCCCATCTCACAGTTTTCCACGAATTTGAATGTTTGTCTCTTGTCACTAGAGTATTTTGGAGAGTTAAAATGGACAGACAGAGTATTCAGTTTATTTGTTTTCTCCAGAGATGGAAATTCTTCAAGTATAACTTCCAACATCATTTTGCTTTTTTGTTGGTTCATGTTTGATCTGAATAAACCAAAATTATGTACACATTTTTGTACCCGTGGCTAGCTTTAGAGAAGCCCAGTGCTTTGCCCAGCCCTGCTGGGATTTAGTTTTGTATGCACACTTGATTTTCCTAGAAATTTGAATTTCCTTTTGTCTGATATGAACTGAACGGCTGTGGCAAACCCACACAGTTCAGCATGAGGTTGGAAACTGTTGCTATCATCGCGCCAAGAGATAATTAACTCAGCAATGTTAACACACATGCTTGGCATTCATTATCAGAACAGGGTGGGAACAGAACACGACAAGATTTCCACCGCAGTTGTCTGCTGACCCTGCTGTCTGCTCTGTCCCAGCTGCCCGCACATCCACTCTTCCTCTGCAGCCATGGCATCAATTTGTTCAGGTACCAGTGAGCAAAGCCCCAGGTGTCAGGAAGCACTATGAGAAACACATACAACGGTGCTTCTTCCTCTCCCAGGGCACCTTTCCTTCTCCTGTCACCCCCACATCTGCGCGCTGTCCAGCTCCCCTCTTCTCTCTGTGTTGACCAATAGAACCTGCAGGCTGATTTCCCACTTCCTAGGAAGGACAAATGAAGCTCAGAAGAATGCACATGAAAATTTCTCTCTTTAAAATGAAAGCTCACTGAAGAGACCAGAAGGAGTGATACTTAAGTGCTTGTGGTTCTAAAGCTCCGTGTTGAAAAGCCACTCTTTTCCATGTTTGGTGCATTTGGCTGAGGAAGGCAGAAGTGAGTTGTCTAAACCAGAAGACAGCTTTGCATACTGGGGGTCTAATGGCTCACAATTATTTCATTATTGACAATGTAAAATTATGTAAAATGCTCTGTGCCTCGGAAGTAGCTGAAATCTGCCTTCTTGGAAGCAATACCTGTGAGGTTTGTTGACTCCAGACATAAATCTTTCCTTCCAAGCAGCTTCTTTTAGCCCTTGATCATGATGTTAAAAATTCAAAGAGATGCCTGCCATTGTAATTAATTATCATTCATTCATCTCTTTATGATCTTTTTTCCCCAAGAAAATGGTCGCCCCTTACTCGGTGAAAATTATAGATGACAGTGCAATTTCTTCGACAGCCTTTATGATGTAACATTTACATGAAAGAATAATTTATGCCCAGTTTTGCCTATCTGGAGAATGTTTTATACAGTAGAAAGGAAGAAGATGTTTCCTTAAAAACAAACAAACAAAAGAACCCAAGCAAACATGAACAGCTCCACGATTAAAAAAAAAAAAAGAAAAGAAAAAAAAACCCAAAATATTACGACTAGCATAACTTATGTCCTGAAGTAGAAGATGCTTGGTATTATTACTATTGAGACTGTAGCAGATTTAGTTAATTCTTGTAAGTACTTCATATTATGTAAACAGCCATTATTTTTACACAATACATTTTCTAATACATACCAATTAAGCAGTCTCCCCAGAGAATAAAAGGAACTCTTTCTTACTTGGAAGTAGGACCAGTGAGCCAGATTGGAAGTCGTATTATAAATCTTGAAGCAACAATATTTTTTAAAAACTACACACAACAAACCTTCCCTGGTCTGGGAGCAACAGAAAATATGTTAATATATAACAGCAAGTATGTTACTATCTATGGGAGAAAAAAAAAAAAAAAGAAAGAAAAAAAGGAGAATAAACCTAATGTTTCTGTAAAAGCTATGTGAAAAGTAGATTTTAAAAAACACTTAGCAGCCGCAGCAATTCTGATCCAAGTTCATTGAGCAAATCTGAAATGGTATTGAAAACCTTTGAAAATCTAATTTCAAATGTTTGTGTCTGATATGCTGGACAGTAAGTCCATTTCAAACACAAGTGGCAAGTTCTAATTTTTGAAGCTGGAGTTCAACTACAGCTCTTACCCACTTTAACCATGGGTAAAGAAAGGAAGCTTGCAATTTAACTCTTTCACATCTTTGGCTACAAATGTAATTAATTCTAGTATTCTCTGAGCCTAATTTTATCAATATTTTTGAACAAAGTGTACAGAGATGTAAGAAGTTCAGAATATCCCAAAGAAACCAATCCATTCCTATGCATGTATTTCTGATTCTTTTAAACCTATAGAACCAATATTTAGTTCTGATAAAAGGAAGAGAGAGAATTTCAAAGTGAAAAGGGAAGAATTAAAATGCAGAAATTAAAATCACTCTCATTTGCATGGTGGAAAACATGCTCATTGCATATCAAGGAAGTCAGTCTAGTTAACATCAATAATGCAAGATTTGGGTAAACTGCAGGTCTAGTACCACTACCTAGAGGGCTGAGGCAAAACAGAAGTGGAAAAAACTGCTCTAATTGTAAATCCACTGCCATCTTCTTTATATTCCAAGCAGATACAAACAAACTCCATATTAGTTCTCTCTGTAGGAATATTTGTTTTGGAGTGGGATCAGCAGTATTCCCTAATCCCCATTTTTATTAGTAGTCCACAGAAAAAATTCAAAGTGACCTTTATAAAGTACCAAACCCCGCTACATCAGCAGAAAGCACATCAACACACCAAGCAACAATTCTTTCCATAAAGCCACACTGTTTTATGTGGGAGACGCTTCCTATTCAGGCAGACTCTTAGAGAACTGGACAGCATTTGGGATAATTCCCAAATATCAAAGACTACAAAGGAGGCAGAAGTTTAAGAAGACAGTCAGCCAAAATATTTCTCCTTCTTTAACCCTGAGAAAGAATCCTTTGAAAAGTGCCAGGGCAGAATCTGTCCATCCTGATTATTTTGAATAATCCTTTGTTCCACTAAGTTTACCCACTGAAAGGAAACTGGAAATACTAAGAATCACCATTAACACCATTGGACTGAGGGGAATAAATATGAGAAGAAAGAATGAAAATCATGCTATAAACTTAAAAAGAAAAACAAAATAAACAAACAAGAAATGAATGGACCCAACATAAATATGTTAGAGGGTAAAACAAAAAGGAAAACCTTCTTTCTTTTCATTTTTTTTCTCCACTTCCTGTATTAACAGCGGAGGACTGTTTTTCCACTCAGAAATGCCTCTTTACAATAAGCATGTCCAGACCTGATTAAAAAACTGTTTTTCCCAGCATCATTTGGCTTTAGTTGAATTGCTATGGTTTCCCACCCTTCCTATGAATCAGCACTCCTTTTCCATCATCCATCACCTTCCACACAGGATGCGTTGTTCTGTGTCCCCTGGGCCTGAAAGAAATAACTCAAGTACCACTGGCTACACATCTGCCTTCTCTGAGGTCCTTCACAAACGAGTGTAAATGGGAAAAAACAACAAACTGTATTATTCTTAGTTTGGAGAAATTAGGACGTGTTGAATATTAAAATACTTTCTGAGAGCTATGCAAAATATTTTAATGTTTGAATATTTACATATAATAATAGAACTCAAGGGTTCCAAAAAAGTTTTAGAGATCCTTAGCTTGGAGCCCTGTATAATGCAGCCAAAACACAAACTGAAACACCCTAGAATGAGAGGAAGCAAGAGGTGGATGGAATGGGAAAAGAAGCAAAAAGAAAATAATAACTTATTGACTAATAACTGGAAGGTTAGTGCACCGTGAACCTGCAGTACGCTGCCCCTATCAAAGCAACACAGAGATAAAAAGAAATATATGGAGTGAATTTGTGACATTTTTTATTCTGCCCCACAAATTTACTTAAATGAGAGAAATATTTCAGAGAACAGGGCAAACAGATGCAGAGGCATCAGATACGAGGACAAAAGAGATTAAACACCTCAACAGAAAGGATACAAAGTAGAAATAGCAGAACAGGTGAATTTTCCTTGTAAAATTCATCTCTGGTAATGCCAGGTTGAAACTCTTTCACCCTGCATAGACTCAGCCAACCATACCAAGAGCACAGGCTCAGCCTGTGAAGAGACCAGTAGGAGAAATGAGTAGAAGGGCCGACTCTCTTAAAGGTAGAAAGAAAATCTAGAACAAGCTTTGGTCTTGTTTTAGCTGAGTGCTGACAGCTACTGTGTAAGAAACTCAGACAGGAGCCCCAGGTTGCATCCTACAGACTTCAGTGGGCAAGAAAATCAAGAGTGTGGAGAGAAACACAGCCAAGCTTAGACAAAATGGTTAGACCAAAATGAGAATAATAGGAGAGCAATGACAAAGGGGATGGTTTAAAAAGAAAAGAGCATCCAATGTGCCGCCAGGCATCTGTAATGCTGAGGGCAGAAAGAGAGAAAAAAAGCTGTCAGCTTCTACAGAAGTAACAAATGGCAGTAGCTAGAATGAAAGACAACAGGAGGCAGAAAGAAAGAAAGAAACTCGTTAAAATAATTCAGTCTTGGCATTTAGATGTCATTGATGAAGGCCACGATACTGACAAAGGCCAGTGATAGGCATCTTTTTTAATGTATTCATTTTTGTCAGGTTGAATTGCCATCTAAAAGCCAAAACACTTTATTAAAAAGCCAAAAGGCTGTATTCTCCTTCCCCTGTACTGTATGATCCTGGTAATGCCACACATGGATACCGAATCCAGTTCTGGGTTCCCTAACACGTGAGAGACATGGGGTTACTGGAGACAGTCCAACAAAGGGACACTGATACGATTAAAGGACTGGAGCATGTCTCATGAGGAAAGCCTGAGAGGACTGAGGCTGTTCCAACCATAGCAGGGAATTTTCAGGGGAACGTGATCAATATCAGTATGTACACATATCTGAAGGAATGGTGCAAATAAAATGGAGCCAGGCTCTTTTCAGTGGTACCCAGTGACAGGACCAGAGGCAGTAGTCACAAACTGAAGCAGGTTTAGTTTATTTTCACCCTCCAAGCACAAAAAAACCTCACTTTTCACTATGGTTGTGATGGCACTTTGCACAGGCAGCTCAGAGAGGCTGTGAAGTCTACGTCTTTGGAGCTGCTCACATCTGGAAAAGGTCCTGGGCAGCCTCTCAAGCAGGGGGACTGGACCAAGACGACCTCCAGTGGTTCCTTTCAGCCACAACCATTCTGTGATTGTTTCATTGTAACGAACCAGTTAATAACTTTTCATTTAAAGAAAATACAGGAATGTTCCCAGAAACTGTTCTCCTTTGTCTCTTTAAGTATGATGTTACTTGGTCACTTTTGAACTCATTAGTATGGAAAATAGAGATAAAAGAACATGTTCAAAACAGATGAAAGGTCTTACACCAATGCCTGTCCCCATGGCTCACTGCAATTGTTAGTTCATATGCATTTTCACATTACATTTATGCTCTCTTTGGTTTCACTATGTGTTGCAAAGAAAGTCATAAAGACTTTTGAAGGGTTAATAGTTGATTAGTAGATATTTTAGGGTATGATACCAGTCTGAACAGCATGCGTAATAGACATTTATGAAAATGTCAGTAGAAAATGTTAAACACAATTATAAGCAACCTATTGACTTCTTAGAACTTCAAACAATGTATTAAACTTCTATGAGTAATTATTAATTTTAAACAAAGTGTTTCTATACACATCCTTAATACTGCTCATGACTACCTTCTCATACATATTGCTGAAAGAATACCAATATATTTAGTAAAGGAAGAAAGGTTTGGCAGTTTTGAGGATGTCATGCTAGACATGGTGACTCAGAAAGCCAAAGATACTATGGCGTCAAAAGGTGCAGATGCTGACCAGGATTTCAAGAACAGCCTAGAGATTACAGTCCCTTTCATTACAAGCCCTAAACTTATAAGTTGTTACTACATCTCACAATTGACTGCACAGAGAACCAGGGCTCAAAATACCCATGTACAGTAACTGCATGGATCAATCATCACACTGGCATAGAGTCCTAGGTACCGAAAACCTTAACTTCCCTTAGGCTCCTGCATGCATGGCTTTTTCTGAAAATATGGGTAAATTTTTTTAGCATACACACAAACTACATGGTTTCCAAGTCAGTAGTGAATGCAGCTTTCCCAAATGTTGTCAGTAGGGGTATGTCACAATTGGCTCCCTGTGCCTTTTTCAACTCCTGCAACAGCCATAAGACTACTTCCCAGCGTTGCCCTTTTGAACTATTCTGGCTTGTAGAGCTATCTAGAATTGAAATTTTATCCAACATAATCAGCAATATCATTCATCTCAGGATTTAAATATTGTAGGGATTTTCATAGTTTACCAGTAGACTGGCCATAGCAGGAATTTAAACTTTCCTTTCTTTCCTATATACTATTTCTTTCATGCAAGAGATTTAAAAGAAGTGTTTCTAACCAGAAAGGTGAACTCCTAAACTGAAAGGTTTTTCACTTATTTTCTTTTCCATGCCTGGTAACATTAAACTTCCAGTGCCTCCCCAAACCAAACACAATATCCCTGAAAAGCAAAACTTTTGTAGGAAGTAGCAACTGTCTGTTACACTTAAGGACAAAAGGAAAATATATTCTGCTTGTTCTTAAAATTGTGTGTTAATTTAGCATGACAACATTGAGAATCACTAAGATTTTAATGATGCTTCACTGTATTTGAAAAGAATAGTAAGATGGAAAAGTGTTTAACCTTTCTCTTTGGTGAACATATATCTTACTGTCAGCTTTGGAAGCAATATAGCTATGATTTATTCAGTGAGCATGATTGGTAGTGATAGAATACAGGAATCCTTCAGACTGAACTCGTAGATATAGTGAGAAGTTTAAGAGGAAATGTTTGCTAAATTAAACTAGCCAAGGTGCCAAATGGTTAACTAGTCACAAGTTAACTGATGTCCAGGAAGCTAAGGGAGAGGGGTGATGTAGACAGATTTTATGCACAGAATCTAAATAGATATTGTCTTATATATTATAATTTTATTTTTTTCCTGATAAGCAGGTTAACTAGGAGACCTCCTTCAAAACTTAAAAAAATATGCATGCTTCTTTTCTTCAGATGTTCAGTGCAGATGGAGGCACATGGGGAAAGATACAGATGCATAAATCCACTCACACATATACAGTCACAGAAAAAATATGTGATAAAGTGATGTGATAGAAAAACTTGAATTCATATGCTACTCCCACGTGGCAGACACCAGCAAAGTGGCCATAACATTCCAAACACATGTACACAAATTCCTTATTTCACACAAATCTCGTTATGAGTTCTGCATATGCCATCTGTATACAGTTCATCTATTTTAAAGAATTTCAAGCAATTATAGCCATTATGTGTCACTCTACCTAATCACGAAGTGCCTTTGGCACTACTAGCTCAGATACAGTCTCTGCAGCCAGACAAAAATTTGTGCCCAATGTTTTAAACATCTCCGACTTCTTGACATCTTGTTAATAGATTATGGTGTGAACATACCACAAGCAATATCTTTGATTTTGACAGGACCTAAATCATATGCAGTGTGCTGGTGTGTGGTATACCCTTCCACCACCTGTCAGAAATTCCCGTGTTTAGGATTCTGGACTTTTGTCCTGTTACTGGGCAAGGAGCAGATTTTGCCTGTCCTGGGCCTCAGTGAGCTTTGGTAGGAGAGAGAGAAAAGAAATCGCATCAGTTAGAAACTGCAGTTGAAGTTACTCGGAGGGAAATAATCTGTGTAGAATTTAACGAGAAATGTTACATGTAATACTTTGTCTAGCCTTGCAGCTCAACACTGCAGCCATTAAAAGTGAGGGATACAACTTCTTTCTCTACTTCAGCATCTCCCAGTTGTCCCTCTCCACAATCAAATCAGAGAAGTGGGGATGACACTCTCTCTGGCTTCCATGTCTATTGCCGCAGCATCCCCCGGCAGCTGTGTGGAGAAAAGTTTTGTTCAACCCTGCACGTCAAAGTGCCTGCTTTGGGCCACTTGGAGAGAGCTTTCATCCCTCCTTCGCCTGTTCCTGGAGCACTGCCCCTGCGAGTGCACAGCACGTGCCCAGAACAGTGAAAGTCCTCAGGGGATTTCAGTTCAGCACACAAAGAAAACATCTATTAAGCTCACTAGAAGGAAGATTTGTCAGAGACTAAACTTGGAAACAACTTAAAATTTGCCTAGGGATGCTGGAACATGTCTCTCCGAGATCAGAAAACCATGCTGCAAGTGTTCTTTGGAGATAAAAGAAGCAGTTTTTTTCTAGGAATAGCTGAGAATTTCCAGAAAATAAAAAAAGGAAAAAAAAAAAAAAAAGAATGAGTTCTTTCCTAATTTAATTAATCATTTTAACAGTGACCTAAATATAAGGGAAATATAATAAAATATCAGGCTGAGACAAACTGCTGTGGGAAGTGTTGGCTGGAAGTATTGAATTGTGGCAAAGTTGCACGCAGCTGAGTATAGGCTGTTTTACTTGCTACGTCTGTGACATCATTGCCATACAATGTTCCGTGCATTACAGGCATTTTAAATAGTTGTTTACTCCGTGCTGTCACCCACAGCAATCTCAGCTTCTGAAGGCCTCCCAGAGAGTCTCTGTTTTTGAAAGAGCTGTGCAATCACCATGTGGGC
Organism: Grallaria varia; assembly: GCA_013396735.1. NCBI lineage: Eukaryota > Metazoa > Chordata > Aves > Passeriformes > Formicariidae > Grallaria > Grallaria varia. The sequence continues at coordinate 572,942 of VWZG01008382.1, read as the reverse complement.
ATTTGCAGCATTTCCAGACCTGAAATCTCTTAACAACAGCTCCCATGGAGCAAATACGTTATTGGAAGTGAAAGGCTGTTTAAAAATTTCCGGAGTGACAATCTTGCTTATACCAGTAATGCAGCAATCTGAAAACATGCGGATTCCCATTGAAGTAGAGACCTGATCCCCAAAAATGCATTTTTAACCGCTAAAAATGCTAAATATCCCCAAGTATACCGTGAAAAATCAACAACTGCTGCCCCTATCCCAAAGAGCACACATACTTTAATTTCTGCCCCTGCCTCAATTTCTGCCCTTGTCCCAGTTGCTGCCCTTGCCCCAGTGGCATCACCTATCCCAGCCGCTGTCCGTGCCCAAACTGCCCCCCAGCTGTACCAGCACCACACTCAGACATCCCGGGTGCCACCAAGGTGCCCTGCCCAGCATCCCAGCTCAGGGCAAAGTCCAGCCACATCTCAGAAGTGACCATGCAGGGGTCAGCAGGAGATGTCTTTGCAGCAAAGCAGGTCTCTGGTGCTTTGTCCCCTGCCAAAGCCGAGCTGCACATTAGTGTGGTTGTGCCAGGTTCCTGCTATGGTCATGGTCATCCCATCAGTGTTTGTGAGCTGGACAACACAGTAACGAGGAGCTGGGCATGAGACACGAAGCAAAGGGCAGGAATAAATTGCTTCCTTGGGGCAGAGACCTTACAGAAGGGAATGCCAAGGTGCTGTGCCAGGGTCAGCCTAACTTAGTGCATTTGGTAATTTTCTGACAGAAACTGTGCTAAAGCGACAGGAAGGTTAAAAGCAGGCTGGAGCAATTTAAGGAAGAGACCAACCAAACATCAGAAAGTCGCTGTAATTATTGCAACTTAGGCATTCATCTAGGAAATTCATAAGTTTTAATTGAAAATATGTAAGCTGAGTTGTGGAAATGTCTTACACCAACAGCATAGAAACTGACTGCTTTTACTGAAGTTATCCCACAGTAATGTAGTGATATTTAATGCATAATAGATACTGTGACTTGAGATCAGAATACAATTACTGTAAAAGATACATTGGATCAAAAAAATATATATCAGTTTGCCCCATTTTGACTAGAGTTTTCAGTCAAGTTGAATACATAAAACATTTGAAGAAGCTGCATAGCAATTCTTTTTTCTGTCTCAAAAAGTACTGAGGATTAATATTATACCTAGAGGAGAATCCAATTATAAATGTTTCATCACTTAAACATGTTCATATATTTGTTTAGAATTTCATTTAAAATTCATTCTTTTCCAAGTCAATGTTGTAATTCTAAAGAAGCAAAATACAGTCTTCCTCTTTAGTGAAGAAAGCGAATTATTGCATAACATACAAACTCAGCTCATCTTAAAGAACCAGGACTTTTGTAAAATTTGAAAAAGGGAATAAACAGTCACATGAAAAAAGTTCACCTTCCTTATCCACGTCAGACCTTATCAGTGGTTTCAAAGAAACAAAAACTAAGAGAATAATAACTGTAATGGGAAAGGAAATTCAATGTTGACAAAGTAAAATATGCAGCAGGAATAATTTAGATTTGTACTAAGCTTTAAATTTGTTATTTAAACCTAAAAAAAAAAAAAAAAAAGGA
>VWZG01008382.1:536869-566208 GCA_013396735.1 Grallaria varia | reverse complement strand
GGGACAAAAGGGGTAAAACACAACAGATATACACAATCGAAACTCAGGGGATAGCTTAACAAAATAACTAATACAATGAAAGTCTCACCACTTCCCTTAAGAACAGCAAATCCCTTCCCTCTGACACGACTCGGACAGAGCCCTCGGTCCAGGCCTTCAACCCACAGAGATAAGCGAGGCCTAAACACTGAGAGCTGCTGTCACAGAGCTGCTGACCGGGAGGAAAGCTGAAGCCCAAGAGCGAGAGAGAACCTCCTCCCGTCACCTATCTTTTATACACCTGATTACGTGAGGGAATAGGATGGAATACTTCCTTAGTTTTTGACCCCAGTTGTTAAGGAAGGCCTAGAGAACAACAAACCTCACCAAAGCCTAAAATTTAAACTACCACAGTTTGGAGTAAACACTTCATGGAAATTTTTGCTCAGACTGTTATGGTAGCCTCAGATATAGTTCTCTTCTTAATTTCTCTTTCTGATAGAAATTTTTAGATCCTATATTCAGAGTACGGACATTTACTTGCACTTTGAGTGTAGACAGTTTTCCTGAGGTTCCTCATTCCCACACACCTTTGGACTCCCTCTTTCACTATGTGTTCCAATGAAGAATGAGGACAAATTTCAAAGAATCATAGAATGACTGAGGTTGGAAGGGACCTTAAAGACCATCTAGTTCCAACCCATTTGTCATGGACAGAGACACCTTTCAGTAGGCGAGGTTGCACAGAGCCCCATCCAACCTGGCCTTAACACTTCCAGGGGTGGGGAATCCACAACTTCTCAGGTCAACCTGTGCCAGTGCCTCATCACCCTTACAAGTCAAGAATTTCTTCCTAATCTAAACCCACTGATCTAAACCTACTCTCTTTCAGTATAAAGCCACTCCCACTGTGTGTATGTAGTCCTGTCACTACATACCCTTAGAAAATTTCTCTTCGCTTTTCTTGTAGGCTCCCTTCAGGTACTGAAAGGCCATAATTATGTTACTCTAAAGTCTTCTCTTTGCCGGGTTGAACAATCCCAATTTTTCTTAGTCTTTTCTCATAGGTGAGGTGCTCCATCCCTCTAGTCATCTTGGTGGCCCTCCTTTGGATTCTTCCTTCCTGAGTTGGGTACCCCAGAAATAGATGTAGTATTCCAGGTGTGGTCTCACCAGAGCAGAGAGGCAAAATCACCTCCCTCACTGTGCTGACCCCACTGCTTTTGATGCAGCCCAAGATATAATTGGCTTTGTGGGCTGTGAGTGTACATTGCTGGGTCATGTCCAGACTCTCATCCACCAGCATCCCCAAATCCTTCCCCTCAGAGCTCTTCTAGATCTGTTCATCCCCCAACCTCTATCGATACCAGAGGTTGCTCTGACCCAGGTGCAGCACCTTGCACTGGAAGCCGATGCTGCCCCAAAAAGTAGTTCTCATTCTCTGGCCAGCTCTTAGTACAAAACGAATTCAACTTAAAATTAGATCCAAGAAAGAAAAGAATTTGTCTCAAATGTACTGACAGCAGACACGCTGGCTGAAGACACTTACCAATTCACTTACAAGGTCATAATTTTCAAATAATGGTTTTCAGTTTTGGACTAGATGTCTGAACATTTATTCTATGGAAGAAACAACTCCCACTTCTCTCTGTAATGGAGAAATAGAGAGTTTAGGGGCAGAAAAAAGTTAGTCAAGAGACTCAGCTATGGAATAGCCATAGAAAAGGCAGTGTAAGGAAGCAGTAGTTTCTTATTCAACATCTGGTTGTTAGTTGTTAGAGGTTGCAAGAGGTCTGCTCAAATGACAAGCAGAGTTCACTAGGATTTCAACATCATGAGTTCAAAAACTCGAATCCATTACTTAGTAAGATTACTAAAGATTTAAAAACACTTTAAAAAAAAGACACAGGGAGGGAGAGAGCAAAAAATTAAAGCATTAAAACACGCAGGCTCCTCAACTGACATTTATAATTACATTTTGAAACCTGTGCCAGAGTAGTATGTCTACTCATCTGTAGCAAGATCTGAACATTCAGCTTGGTGATATTTAGGGATTGCATTTTGAATGTTTTGCTGTGTCACTAATTGGGTTTTATTTAATAATCCTTTTCTCGTATGGCTAATCTTAGAGGAGGAAGTATGAGGGTTTTTTTAATCTTGTTTTTATATTGTGTCACCTAATGTTCTAATTGGATGTGTTTCACTGAATAATACAGAACTGAGCTAGAAATGGTTTAGTCATCTTGAATATGCTATTGTAGTCCAGGAAGAGCATAAAACACTGAGAGTTCAATTTTAAAATGCTTAAAAATATTTCGGTAGAAAAACACTCCATAAGTACATTGGAAACTGGTGCCCATCCACAAGTTAGTTGTTGTGGACAAGGATAAATCTTACCCCTGCTCATTTAAATAAGTTCTGGAATCACTGCTAGCAGAAGTATAGGGTTTTTTTAAATGTATGAAATGAACTGTGACCCATTTGAATAAAATGGAGATGGGCCAGTTTTAATAAGTGGATTTTGTTCCCGTCTTTCATTTCCATGAAGACCATGAAAAATTGGGCCAAAATAATTGGCTGCCTATTTTGGCTGGATTTCTATGCATGGAATGGATAAATAGCACTTATGCCTGGTACCAGCACATGGCTTGAAGCTACAAAATGAGCTCTTATATGTTTCCATTGGAGGCCAAAACCAATTTAAACATCAATGACCTCAATGGATTTTTGGATCAGGCTACTTGGAAATCGAGCATAGAATTAGGTTGGACTATCTCTGTCCAAATTAGAGTGAGCACATTTTTCACCACCCTTTTAAATAGCAGCAAAGGGAGAATTAGGAAGGCAAGGAAGGGCTTTTTCAAAGATCACATCAGTTTTAGAAAAGTACCTGATACGATTAAAGATTCTCATCATACAAATTCAGATTTTTATAAAGCACTCTCAAGTAATTGTTACTTGAGCACTCTCAAGTAATTGTTTTGTTTTCTTCACAAAAGTGAATAACACATTTAATGAGAGTTTAAAAATACTTTGGAAGATTGTCTACACAATTTTTGTTCCTTTAGAAGTGAATTCATGTTGTCTAAGTTTCGTCCTCTGAAAACTGGTATTTTCTATCAGCTAGACAGTGTTTGGATACTTGTTGAAGGAATTTTGACAATGATAGAGGCAATTCAGCCTACTGAGGGATGGTGTATTATTTTGTCCACAGATCATAAAGGGGAAAGCAGAGACAAATAGTTCAGATAAGATGTCTAAAAGTTATAGACTAATCATGTTAAACAAAAAGAACACAGTTCTCCATACAAATGGAAAGGCCTGCTTTAAGGTGCCGAACAATTACGATTGAACTCCTGTCTTACACTTGTGCCGTTATAGATGAAATGGAATAATTAAATAACAATACAGGAACTTATGAAAGTTCTTGGAAATAATTTTTCAGTCTGTTACAGGAAAGTCTGTTATCTCAAGCCATTTCAAGGCTTTTAGTAATGTACAATTTATGGATTGCCTGGGGTCATGAGGAAACACACCTTAAAAATAACTAGTGAAAGGCAGAATTGAAGGTTACAAGCACCAGGGAAAGTGTTTTCTTCTGATCTCATTACATAATTGAGGCCTGCCTCAATTTTGGGACTATTCTCATTTGTGGACACAAAGACAAAAGCTTTTCTTGGGAAAGGAGTAAAATTTGAACATGGGGAGAGTCCTGCTAAGAATAAGCTGCTCTTTCCATTCATGCCAGGATACAAGGAAGGAAAGTAACCTCCAGCAATGGAATGTGTGGCTGTTTGCAAGAAATATGAATCTCTTCAACTTTTGCAGAGTGTTCTATAAGACAGCAAGTGCTCACCACACTATGTTAGATACAGAGTGAAGGAATTAATGGGTAGCATGCAGCAGAAATAAAATACTTGTGTTCAGTGGAACAGATCGCATGATTGTGACCTTCCTAGATGTCACTTATATGAGTAGTTGTTGATGGGAGAGAAAACTTTTATCACAAAATAGCACAGTTGATATTATTCACCCGTATTTCACTTATTATTTCTTCATAATATTTTGTTGTGTTTATGAATGCAGACTCCCAGCCAAGACAAGAGAGTATCAGTCACAGTGACAGAAGAGAATAAAACCTAATTAGTCTCATTAAAGTCACAGTTAATAACATTGAAGTTATCATTTTTAAAAACATTCCCATATCTTCATGGATGATTTAATGATGATTGTAGTCAAGTTAATTTTACCGTGCCTGATGATTCTATTTTAGTTCTGGTATCGTTTATATTATATCCTCTGCTAACTTCCATTTTGGAAATTGAGATTGGTAGTGTGAATGCTGAAGTGAAATATTAACAGGTTAGTTTGTTGTTTTGTTTTTTTTTAAGAAAAAGAGCAAATCAGTTTTAGACAAAAAAAGATACAAAAGCTACACTGAAACTGAATGGTTCATAATGAGCCCAAATCCTTGGAAAAAGCAGAGTGAGGACATATATCTAGTGAAAAATATGATATAATGAAATGGTCTAGTGAAAGGTATCCCTGCCCACAGCAAGGTGATTAGAACTAGATGATTTTAAGGTCCCTTCCAGCCCAAGCCACTCCATGATTCTATGATGTAATACCTTCCTTCACATTAACAGGTCTCTAGTACGTTATTATCATCAGATCTAGAAAAGTGCAAAGAAAATTCTGGAAAAGAAAGAACAGAAAAAAATGGGAACATCCAGGCCAATACCAACATAAGCTTTTCTGGTATTCTATACAGAGACTTGTCTAGTAAATTAATCACTGGAGTTCCCATTCAGTATGGTCTCTGGTACAGTATTTATAAGCCAGAGGTTTTCCACATTGTGTAACTTCCTGTCTTTGGGGGCAATGGGGCATTATAGCCAGATTAGACTACATGTCTGTTTATCTAGGCAACCACAGAAATACTTTGATCCTAATGGGCAAGGACAGCTGTCTCAAAGGTTTCTGCAAAACCATGGTCCAGGTATTCCATTAGGATGGCTTATTTGCATAGAAAAGTTGGCAGTTGTAGCTACTGCAAGTAAGGAGAAAACAAAACCTATTATTTTAGTTGAGCTGGTATAATGTCCACATCAGAGAGGACTATTTTAGAGAAAAAGTCACTCTGTTTGGCAATAACAACACTGTGCTTCACTGCAGTAAGAACAGGCCAACACACGTTTTTCCCAAATTAGGGGGTGAAGGCTTTTTCTTGCCACTTCCTTTTTTTTTCTTTTTTTCACCTTTTTGAAAAAAGAAACAAACCAAAAACAGTTCTGCAAGTTTCACCGGGGGAATAAAAGAAGGGGAGAAAAATCTATTTTCTCTGTGTTCTTACCCTTGCACCCACACACTAAATAAAGGAATACTGAGGACAGACAGTTCTAAATCACAGGTGAAAAGAATCAAAGCCAAAATTTAATTGCAATGTTGCTACTTCCCATGCCCTTTCTGGAACACTTTGGAATTAAAATGTTTCATTTTCTTCTTCTGGGTTTTTGGGGATTTTCTTGCAGGGAACAATAAGGACAGGAATCTGGAGGGAACATTCTTCACTTTGTGGTCCCAGGCTAGTGGGAGCCATGGGGCAACCATGGGTAGAGAGGAGAGTGGAAGCTGTGTCTCGAGTTTAGCATGTGGCACCACACACGTCAATAGCATGCAAGGTTATACACAGGCAGCGCCCCTTGGATGTGCAGTGGGTGAGGAGGAAGAAGAGGAAGAGAAAAGCACAGAAGCCTATCTAATTGTCTGTTGACTAGTCCAAGCTGCCTAATTAGCCATCCGGCCAGCAGTCTGACAAACCTAACTTATTAAGTAGCTGTGTAGTGAAAGCATTTGTTGTGGAAATGAAGTTAGTGACATTCATCTGATAAGAGAGTCTGTTTAAGGACTGTAAGTCTCCCTGATGACTGTGCAGTTCTGTGGGAAGCTAGAAAAGCACGAAACTGCTGATAAGAGTAGTTCTGGCAGGAATAGGTAAGTGTGGGTTGAAGCAATTATGATTCATGATTAAATTATTAAAGCTAATCAAAAATCCTGTGGGCAATCCCTGGAACCCTGGTGTCTTCAAAGACCTCACAGAAATCTCCCATTATGAAGAAGGGTATTACATAAAGGTGGAAAATTATTTTTAAGGGACCTGAATGGGAATTTGATGGAATGGGGTTCTGAGAAATTCCATCGTTGGCAATTCCATTGTTTTCCCCATGCCATGTGTGTGAGGTTGGCTTCCTTGGTAAGTTTTCTTGTGCAGGTTAGGATGTGCTTTCAGATACAAAACCAGATCTGAATAACAAATCACAATGATTAAGACTCATCAAAAAAATATTGCTTTGACATGCCCAAGAACAGAGAAATGCTGGATATCCTGCCCTTCTCCTCCCACTTCACCCTCCCCCGCTGCAGACAGATGCATTGTGAAGAGTGGACATGGTCAGACAGAGAGGCTCCATGTGAATCACAGTGGGGATGCTCTTGGACTGGGCAATATTAAGGTGGTACACCAGGAAGCAGGAACAGTAGCTTTAATGTAATCATAATCCATATATTTTCCCTTGAAGCATGAGAATCTGATAATACTCAGTGCTTGCTAAGCTTCCCAGTTTGGCCACAGAACACGCAAGGTTTATGTGAATCACTGTCAGAAGGCAAGTTTAAATTGTGATAAGTAGCCTATATGTAAAAGCAGTATTTCTGCATCAAGTAATAATGCTATATTTCCCAGGAAAGCAGTGGTTGAAATCCATCCCTTGTCACACAGTAACACGCACAATAAATGTAATTTTAAATCCATTACAATGCTGCCAAATACATTAAACAAAAATATACTGAGGATTTATTCACCAGAAGATTTACAGATTTCCTAAGTAGTACCTCATTATCGGAACTGTCAATTTGAAAATAAAAATTGTCAAACCATCACTGAAACACCATAAAAGCTGTGACAGAAATACACAATAACTACTAAGTTTTTAAAAATAAAACCTTCAGCAAACCCTCTCCACACAGTTATCACCTCTGTAGACTACCAAGGAAACAGTAAAGTACTGAAAGGTACCAAAGAGTAGTCTGATATCCAACATAGTTAGCATCAGCACCACTCCAATTACTAAGTGTCAAAAAGAAGGCTGTTGTGCATTTAATGATGGGATCCAGAGGTGCTAACATACAAAAGAGATAAAATCCCAGGTAAAAGATGATAATTTGTTCACACATTGATGTGGTTTGGATTTGGATCCCTCACTAGGCTCCTGACTGGTCAGACTCACACTTGTTAGCCTCCTTGGTTAAGCTGAGAGAAAGGCAAGAAGTAGTTTTGTCACAGTCTTCAGGTAATTATTAAAGAAGAGATTCCTGACAAATAGCTTTGGGTAAGATTTCCTACTTAAAAGCTTTCCAGGCTGATGTGTTCAAATTTCAGGAAGCCAATCCCATGCCTTCCTTTGATCTGAGAACACTGCAGTGCCATCTTTCCCTTCCACATCCTTTATGACCACTCCATCCCATTATTTCCTGGTAGATACATGATTATACTGCAATACAGACCCACAAGTCAGGTCTAGGGCTGTTGCTCTCATGTTGTGTAGTAATATAAGCACATCCTTCCCACCTCCCAGATGTTCTCCAGATTTATAAATTGACCCTCAAAAGGACATTTGGAAGTTAAAAACAAACAGGCACAAAGCCCACATAGTTGATTCCATACACAGTTGATCTGAAATCTGATATATATGGTATACTATAACATATATACTGTGCTGCCCTATTTCCCTAATGTGGTTTCTTCATCATGCTTGTCCATTCTCTGAAGACAGGTGAGGTTTTTAGAAGGAGCCAAGGATCATTCACACTGAAAAAGCTCCTTCTCTGCACCATGCAAGGTCTCTTTCCAAGAAGCCTGCTTCTTATCTCATTCACTGGCTCAGTCATATCCACTCGCAACAAAAGCACGCCTCACTTTCCTTCCCACTAGACTGGTACCTCTTATCACATCTTTGTCATGACATTTTTGAGATGCTACACCAAACTCCTGTTTACAAGGAAATTCTTGTACTGTAGACCTGGTCACTTGCAGGGAAGGTCTGTATTGTTAACCATCTCCCTGCTTCATTGGGCTTCTGTTTGGATGAAAGTCATTTGCTCCAGACTTATGTTAATTATGTGTCCAGTCTTTATAAGATTTCATTGATTGCAGAAGTAAAAGATAACAGAGAAACCAAGCCAGTGGTTGGTTTGCAGTTTCACACTTAGAAGCATGAAGAGATCTGAAGAGATGGTTTATAAACAGAACAGGAGAAATTGTAATGAACTTCTATGGCTGAAAGCTGAAGCAAGACTAACCCAGAATATAAGCAACCCTTTACACAGGGAGGAAACTAAAGCATTTAAATTACTTGGCAGGGGATATGATTTCTGTGCCATTTGAAATCTTGTGATAAACTTGCAAGTACTAAAATACCTGTGTTGGGTCCTCTTCTCAGGCTTGTACTCAGAAGCAGGAGGGACTGATTATAAAAACAGTGGCTTTATTTTATGGAGGGATATGGTGGCAGTTTCACCGCAAAACCATTTCAGAGGAACTTGGTACTTGCACATCATTTTATACCTTGATGAAAACCAAGAATAAAATAGACAAAACCATAGAGAGTATTTCTATTAAATGACTGAGCATATTAAAAGACTATAAAGATACTAGTGTTGGGTCAGTACTCCTTCAGGAGTTTGGAGAGTTGTATGTGAGGGTCTTTATTCTGGAATCTAATGAAGGCAACAATAAATTGAGGTCTCTTCTGTAATCCCTGTGTTGGGGATTTGGAGTTTTGAAGTCAGTGACTAAATCTGCATTGGCTTAAATAAAAGTTTGAAGTGTTGTGACACAAAATGGAATGGAATTACTGCAGTGTAGCAAATTCACTGTGGTTTAGATTAACGCATTAGTTTAATGCATTTTAGATAGCATTTGCTGGTGGCAAAGAACACTGCTACAGTTAGTTCCTGTAGCTCTGCTGATGTCATTAAGCTGTAGTAATTCATTTGTCTATCATCATGCTAAGCTTTTCCCGGCTGCTGGTGTATCTTAGATTATGATCGGATTTGTATTATTAGGCTACAACAACTGACCTTCTGTTTGGTTGCAACTTTATTCAGCTTTGTAAAATGCTATTTGGTCACTTAAAATACCATGTATTGTTAATACTATCCTTAAAATGTTGTACTCTATGGAGTGATTTGAGCTGATGCACTGAATATCCTCCGCTAGCCTGATTATTTATTCTTGCTGGATCTGTATCCCAGACATAAATTCCATTGTAATTCTCACTGTTAGGCTTACAATATCATTATTTATTAACCCCATTTGACAGATGGTGAAGAAGTGAAATGGAAGAAACAATAAAGAGCAAGACTTTGAAGAATCCAGCAAACTTAGTCCTGCTTTAAAAGGAAAACTGCAGTAGGTATAGTAACAGAATCAAACTCTCTCAAGCACAAACATCACTTGTTTATGTTATTACTCCCTTTTGCATAGGAAAATCCCAAAAGCTGAATCAATTTTTGCAGTACAAACATAATTTGGCTTGATTTGCACGTTGTTGTCCTTTTGAAATCCTGGCAGCCAGAGATAGGTGTCCTGTTTTGGCTGTGGACATCTGGTCACCCTCAAATGGAGCCAGTAATGCTAATTAATTCTAGCAGTACACAATGCCTTGTTCTGTGCTGTCATAATTCACTGAAGGCAGTGAAAGCTATACCCCTCTCTGTGAGGTTTCAAGCAAGCATGTGATTGGAATATTACTCCATCTGCATTTCACGTTCTTCATTAGCCCTCATTTACCTCAAAGGAAAGTTCAATTGCTCACACTTGGGATAAATAGCAGGTTAATTTAGCTTGCTAAATAGACCTTTAACCAGTAGGAAAGCTTAATATATTCTGAAAACATCGCCAACTTTTTTTATTGCGTATTAACTGAAAAATAGTTTAAATAAACAGCTACCTTATCTTCACTTCCTGGAGACCCACCTCTGTTCCAAAACCTCACCAACAAATAAAATTCAAAGCCAATACCTTTCAGTTCCAATAAGATTTAGCTAATGATCTTAAATGCCTTTGAAAATATCTGGTTTAATGGAAAAAGGGGTTTTATATGAGGGGTAGCAGGTCCTTCACATCAGCACAAAAAGATACTAATTTAAGAGTCCCATTTGCTTTTTTTTAAGAATCTGGGGGTAAAGTGACATTTTCAGTACAGGTACTAATTATTTATGTCATCAGCTTCTTCCATCACTGGATTCATCTCCATTCCAAATTGTTGCATACCATGTTCTTAAGAGAAAATCTCAGCTAGTGGAATGCAGAGCTGGATGGCAAGGCATGGCCAAGTGAAAATACTGTTTCAGTGACAAGCATGATATACCAGATTTGGGGAGGGAAGGATGGGTGGTGACAACAGGGGGGACTCAGCAAACACACCCACAGACTTAATTCACATGCACACCCGATCATACCTTTAAAGAACATTTACTGAATTTCTAAATTTTTCTGTTGGATATAACCAGGTATTTTGATGGCAGCAGCAAGGAAGGGTGAGTGATAACTCAACAGTAATTTCCCTAGTGTCTGTAAATAACAAACATTGTTAGCAAATGAGTGATGGAGGTCAATGGGCCATGCAGTCATTAGATGGTTTAATGATATGCTGCAGGTTATCTCAGGGCACAGTGCACTAATGACATTCTCAGCCTTCCCTGCAGCAAATAACCTCTGCAACCCGAGATAAGCAGTCACATAGCACAATACAGTACAATATCAAATGACCCCAACAAGTAAATTTCTCTTCTATTTGACATTTAATGTGCCAGTATCTGTCAAAATCTGTCCTGAGAAGTGTTATCGCACTAAAATTTGTTTTTGCTAACTTAGAGGCTATTAAAGGGCAGAAACCAAAACTCCTTAGACCTCTGGCTTATAGGTAGAAAGGTAACAGTCAGCTGGAGAAGAATGCTTAACAAGAAGCATCTTGCTTTGTTTTCCTGACTGTTGCTTGGCCCTTGCAAAAGGATAGTCTGATGAGTAATAGTATGAACTATATGGTCTGTTTGTGCCTGAGGTCATAGTAAAGGACACAGCAGATAAAGCAATCCAAATCTTCGAATTTATGAAAACTGATGAGTCACTTGTCAATGGGAGGTTTAGGACTAGGACGGTACCTGAAGTGATCTTTATTTGGCATGAGTGTGCTAGGTAGGTATAAAAGGGTAAAGTAACTTTAGTGTTACCCCAGAACCCATTACCAGGGGCCAGGTAGTCAGCCAGGAAACTGTAGTCAGCCTGACTTTAGCATCAGTAACACCATACTGAGTACATACACCCCACTTTTCTTAAACCAGCAGATCACATTCAGCATTTTCTCTTTTGTGTCAGTATACCCTTCAGTGACAGTACAGAGAGGTGCCTGTTCAGCCTCTGAATTACTGCGGATGGTATAAAGTAAAATTAGAGATGTAAAAGCATGTGAAACAAAGATGTGAATGACACTGTGGCAACGAAAGGACAAGGCATCACAGACTTGAAGTTTCTCAGAAGAGACACTATAAATGACACAGAAAGGACTCACTTGAATTCTTCTGTGACAAGGACATTTAAATATAGTCAGTATATCTACTATTTAATTGATTTGAAGTTCAATATTTAATTCTTTCATAAAACAATGTTTATTCAGCATTAACAAGTTCATAAATTAAAAGCAAAAAATGCAGTAGAGAAAGGGTCTGAGACCACAAAGGAAATGGGGAGTACCACTGCAAAAGTTACAGAAATCCCCTCTCTTTTGCGATGGGAAGGTTAGTCAGCAAGGTCATGAGCTGGAAGCAACTTATTTCATCTGGCTTGTTACTCTGTTAAGATCTGTTAGATTTTAATGTGGTGATCACTTGATGTACGATTGCAGTAGTATTGCTGCTTCACCACCCAAAAGGAGTAGATATATATAGCAGTGACAATAAGTTGAAGTCATTGTTATCACCCTAAATTTAAAATCTCTTAATATAAGACTAGAATTGTAAACTTAAATACAATTGTGTCAAAGTCTTACAATGAAGAAGTAGTATTCCGATGATGAGATACAGTCTTTGTTTCCTGTTCTAGGTACCATGAAATTTCCTTAGCTTCCTTAGCTTTGATTACTGGGAAGCCAAGCAGTGGGCCTTTTCTACAGTAGTATCCCCTGTTACATCATGCTGATGAACAACTATAAGAGAAATAATGGACAAAGTGTAACACAGGTAATCTATTTTTGATAAATGTTATGCTAGAACATTGCTGGGAACACCCATGTGAAATTTGCCTGACTTTCTGGGAGAAGGAATGGAGAAAGGAATGTGCACACCCAACATTTTGCACACAGAGAGTTGGTGAGACAAATACAGAGGACAAACCTAAAGTGAAATTTAGCATACACTGTGGAACAGATTTGTCCATGTATCAGGTTTCTTAACGGGTGGGACTTCCAAACGGCTTGGCAGCTCCCATTTAGAGTAATTGGGCCACTTCCCTTTGGTGTCAGATAACATGATTCAGTTCTTGAAGATCTCAGTTAACTCATAGGATCTGAAACTTTTTAAAATTTCCTGAAGACCATAAGTAAAACTTAGCATGCTTTTTTCTAATGGTACCATTGAATGACAGACCATCCCACCCTGGGTGCCACTGTGCAAATGTGTTGCTATTGCCTTGAAGGCCTTCCCAGTCCATTGTTTTGCAAAAGTAGTGACCATCACAGCAACAAGATGATACATCCTCTTGTTGATAACTAAATTAAATTCTGTAACCTTCAGTCAAAGTAAAAAAAAAAAAAAAAAAATAAAAAGGCAGACCAAAAATGCAGTATGTGTGTCACAGTTGACTCATTTGGCTGAAAGAAGCACAACCTCTTACTGAGACCTTTTTCACAACTATAATACGCTTCTCTTCATAGGTTGTCTAGGAGGGGTTTAGCTAACCCTGCAGTCATATAGTGTGTCTCCTTCAATGAGCACCTGCTTCCAGAGAAGTCACTGGAACACCACTCTACTGAAGACTTAAACTTGCTCTCTCACATTTTGACATCAACCAAAGTGTACAAAAGTTGTCAGAGGACAATATACAAATAGACACAGACTGACAGCATGATCACCAAGTCTTGTTTCCATAAACTGGCAGACTACAGAGTTGAAGTTAGGCATCTGAAAGCCAGAAAGTCATGAAACCTTTTAATTGGGCTAAAGAAGGTCTTGAGAATTATAGTTGACAAACATACCTAGATTTTTCTATTCTTTTTCTTGGATATTCTGAAATTTTAGAATGCAGTGCACGGGGTACTCAATTCACCACTGTAGATCAGAGGCCACCAAGCCACAGAACACCTCTCCAAGGTTCATTTTTTAAACACGCAGTTGACTGGGGATATCATGAAAGTCCTGGGGTCTTGGGTATTGTAGGATTAATCCAATTATTTGAAAAGCAGCTGGGAGCAGATGAGAATGTGATTTCCAAAGTAGAACATGCAACAAGTTTGTGGCTATGCACTGTCTCAAGTGAGATTTCATTCCTTCATAGTGCTTATTCCCACTAAAACTAATGACAGGGAGCAAATCCGTGATGTCAACAAGACATTAGCATACTGCAAGTGGATTGCTAGCACATAAAATAAAGGCTTATGGCAAGATAGTCTGCAAGGATTAGATTTGGCATGGGAAGGGGAGCTTCCATGCCAGAGCATGTGCAGGGAAGACACCTAAATCACCTAGACTTTGGACCCAGGAGCATCCTGCAGCAGCAAGCTTTTTTTTTCCAGTGTGAGACGCATAGACACCACCACTCTCCCCTTCACCTCTCCCTTCATACACTTTTACTCTGACTTTCTTTTCTGTGTAAATAATATAAATCTTTCAGAGGCTTCTAGAGCCAAGCCAGTACTCCATAGGGTGGTAGTATGCCCCTGACAGTGCTGCTCATTTAATGCCCCTGAAGAGTCAGAGGGGCCTAACCTACAGCTAGTGTACCCTGCAGCAGAAGGCGGAGCAGAACCCTTGGAATGCAAGTGGATGTTTCTTGCTTTAAAAAGCTGCACATAGCTGTAATTGCGTGGAATAATCTTAGTTTTAAGGAAGTCCAAATCCTGGACTTCACCCGACTATCCAGCTCCCATGACTGAAAGATAAAGAAAAGCTTGGTGGAGGGTAGAACCCCACAATGCTCCCTTATCTTGTTGCCTCCCTAGAAAGCTGAGATCTGCTGTATCTACAGACCTTCAGTTCATTCCATTTTACTACCTCTAAGTAACTGCCATTAAGTGCTGGAAGTTCCCTCTTTTCTGCCTGCCCCACATCTCATTAGTAAAGGTTAAACACCAAGTGCAGTATTTGTTTCAGAAAGGCAGATTCACAAAACCCATTACTCTGGGTTTTGACTCTTTGTAGGACACAAAGTGAAATCTATTGAAACAGTCTCAGCTTAGTAAGAACAGATACAAGAGGCTTTTGTTTCTGGAGTATGATGATTCCTGTCACTGTGAATGGAAAGGAGAACTATGCAATACAGATGATACACGTGTGAGACAGTAGACAGGGTAGTGCCAATCATAGATGTTTCTTCTAATTTGGATCGTTGCATTAATTTACTGTCTTGCTCTGGAATTTTCTCTTTTTTTGAATTTTTTTTTTAATTTTATTTTATTGCAGCTTTCTTAGCTGCAGGGCTTAATTAACTGGGATTTTATTTGGGGCAGGATGGGGGGGTGGGGGCAGGGGCAGTGAAGGAGGAGAAGGAGGAGGAGTTGTCTTAAATGGGAGTAATTCCCTTAAAAACCTTTCTTACTCTACAGAAGTCACTCACCTAACTATGTATGATACATTCTGGTGTAACTCAACCTTTGGTCTGCTCTACACAGGGGAAATTAACTAGCAGAGCTATTCTGTAATAACTTCCATTATTGCTATTTTGGTATAATTTAACTATTCTGGAATAACTCTCCAGTGCAGACATTCAGTTCCAGAATAAAAGTAATTTTATTCCAGAATAATTACTCTGCTTCCAAGGGGGAATAATCATTCCAGAGTACAGTCACTTTTATTTCAGAATCAAATATGCAGGGAGTTACTTGGGCATAGCTCACCAACAAAGTTATTGTAGTGCCAGTTAATTTTCTCATGTATGCAGAAATGTTAGTAGCCTCCAGCAATGATATGTCTTGTTATATTTATCTGTGTTTACATTCTGATCTACATAAAATTCAGCACTAAGATCTAGTGTTGAATGTGTTAAACTGTGTGAATTTCCTTTTTTACCTTGTCTCACACATAGACAGTTCAAGATTTTGTAATAAACACGTATCTAATCTGAAAAAAAGAAAGAATGTTTTAATACTTTCCTCTGCATAAATTGCATGATGCTGTCAGTCCAATCTGAAGTTTATTTTCTACAGTTTACAAAAATAGTCAAACAAAAAACAAGTATACATGTGCATGCAAAACTATATTGAATTTGGGAATTGCCTTGGTAAACACATAAAATTACTGCAAAGGCAACTTTAAAGCAATTACATGGAACAGATCCTCCTAGAAGCTATGCTGAGGCACATGGAAGACAAGGAGGTGATTTGAGACAGCCAGCACAACTTCACCAAGGGCAAATCTTGCCTGAACTGTGGCTTTCTATGATGGAGTGACTACATCGGTGGACAAAGGAAGAGCTGTGGGTATCATCTTTCTGGACTTCTGTAAGACCTTTGACATTGTCCTGCATGACACCATTCTCTCTAAATTGAAGGGATTTGGATTTGATGGGTGGACTCTACGGTGGATAAGGAATTGGGTAGATGTTCACATCCAGAGAGTGGTCAACAGCTCTATATCCCTCAGGGGTCTGTATTTGTACCAGTGCTGTTTAACATCACAGACTCACGGAGTGTTCTGAGTTGGAAGGGACCCACAAGCATCATCGAGTCCATGTCTTAAGGCAATGGCCTGTATGGGCTCAAACCCGTGACCTGGGTATTATTTAGCACCATGTGCTAACCAACTAGGCTAATCTCGGGGTCATATTCATCAATGACATGGAGGGACTGAGTGAACCCTCAGCAAATTTGCTGATGACACCAGGCTAAGTGGTGCTGTTGGCATCCATGAAGGATGGGATGCCATCTGGAGGGATGTGGACAAGCTTGAGGAATGGGCCCATGGGAACATCATGACGTTCAACAAATTCAAGTGCAAGGTTGGGGCAACACCTGATTGGGGCAACACCTGGGTTGGGGCAAACCCTGGTATCAATACAGGCTGGAGGATGAAGTAATTTAGAGCAGCCTTGAGGTGAAGGTCTTGGGAGTTTTGACAGATGAAAAGCTGGACATGAGCCAACAGTGTGTGCTTGCAGCCCAGAAAGCCAATAGCATCCTGTGCTGTACGAAAAGCATCATGGCCGGCAGATGGAGGGATGTGATTCTTCCTTTCTGTTCTGCTTTCATGAGCTCCCAGTTGGAGTACCATGTCCAGCTCTGGTGTCCTCAGTGCAGGAAAGTCAAGGGAAAAACACAGCACAGCTACTAGGGAAATTACTAAGAAGAAAATTAACTCCATTCCAGCTGAAAACATCTAGGTGTAAGTTCACTGCTTGAGATAAAGGCTTTAACAAATCCAGTTGCTCATGTTAAGCAAGGAAAGCTGAGGAAACAACACACTGAATCACACAGTATTATAACATTACATAATTCATTCAACTTACAACTTATTTCAGCTAAACTATTCTCTCTCAACAATGGTTTTAAAACAAAGGAGAGTACATTCAGACTATATACAAGGAAGAATGAGGGTGGGGAAACCCTGGGTCTGGTTACCCAGACAGCTGGTAGATGGTTGAATCGTGGGAACATTTAAGGTCAGGTCAGATGAGGATTGGAACAACCTCATCCAGTTGAAGATGTCCCTATTCTTTGCAGGGGGTGTTGGACTAATTGTCCTTTAAATGTCCCTTTCTATGATTCTATGATGTTATATTTCAGTCATAGTAAGGTTGCAGTCTGAATAAGCCTGTACGAAAGATGAAACTTGGAGACAACATTAATTCATTGATTTTCATGCATGTAAAGATCAATAATTTTGTTTTATGACTGAACAAAGTTTTCAGCCGTATTTACTAGCATTTTGGCATTGCTTTAGCCAATGGTATGGCAAAAGTTGAAGTTCCCAGATTTAACGTCTGATTATGGTTCAGCAGAAGTTTGGAAACACTTCTCTACCTGGTTAGCCAGAGACTTCCGCTGAACTGCTTTGATGTCAAAAGAAACATTCCCATTGCATCTGAGTCAAATCCTAACTCTGGGACTAGGTGAAAATTTTAAGTTCCTCTAGTTTCAGTTATGGGAAACTGGACATAAAAGCAAGCAAACAAACAGCAATCTTACTTAAACAATATTTTTATCTATAAATTCAGAGTTTAAACTAAAAAAAAAGTTAACTAAAGAACATCTCATGTACAAACAAAGTTGTTTTGTTTCAATTCAGATCAGAAAGTGAAGTTGGTAAGCTAGTATTTATTTGAGGTTAGAAACGTTCTTTCACAGTTATTCTGCTGTCTGTGAAAATCATCTATTTTGAGTAGGATCCTGACAGTTGCTGAGCTTCTTCTGTCAGGCACTCAGCACCTGTCAGAAGCAAACCCTTAGGTGATTCTTTTTTTTTAATACACGAATTTATATATACTCTTTGTTAGGGAATTGGCAGGTAGATAGACTGGAATGTATTTTGAAGAAATAGCAAGTTTTTCTTCCACATTGTTGTTATAAACTGCTTTCATCCTCATTAAAACCTGTTTTAACTTTATCTAATAATTTTCTTCCATTTGTATTGGAAAATCTTAGACAGAAAATTGTTCCAATCGTGCTGAAAATTAATAAGGACGTTTCTGCAAAGTCTGAGAAAAATATATTTAGAATTATTATAGATTTATGATAAATTTTGCTTGGATTTTAATCATCTATTTTCAGTTACTTCACATTTTCACTGCTGTCACCTTGGCATGAGATGGTTGTATTCAGCATGCAGATCTTATATTTAAATTAATTAAGGAGTTGAATTGGATTGGCTGGGGATCTTTTGGGGGAACTCCCAAGGACTTCAGGGGCAAAATCTCCATCTCTATGTATGATGCCTACTTTGTTTTTAAGTTTGTCAAGACATAGAGTACACTGTTGTCACATGACAATCAAAGCTCATGCAAAGCAAAATACAGTCTTGGTGTCCAGATTTTTTCTAGAGTATGTCTTCTGCACATCTCTCCATTCTATAATTAATTCAAAATCCATCTAAAAACATCCCACCTGGGAAACGTGAAATATTAATTTGATAAAAACTCAACACTTTATAACACAAGATTTCCTCTGGATAAACAGAATAGTTAAAGGAGTAGAGAAGAATGTATACATATGCAGATGCATATTTAGGACGATTTACATTCTAATACATTTCATTCAGAGTTGTTTTCATTTAACAGATGGAGAGAGTTTTGCAAACAGTGTTTGCACCTGCAGTGTGAAGTAGCTCTTTCTGGATATATATTTTTGTGCGAGTAGACCTACAGAGTGATCTGTATGACACTACTGTGCTCTCTCAGGAGTAGCTTTCTGAATGTTAAAAATGGAAAGCTGACTTTCCTAATTAAAAAAAAGAAAAAAAACAACTAATAAAGCAATATGATGAGCCACTCCCTTGCGAAATTACATGCTCTGTTTTTCACAATGATGACTGAAACTGGCACACTTACTCTTGCTTTAGCTGCATCAATCAAAAATAGACTGTTTCTTTTGACTTTTGAATATTTTCATTTTGCCTGGGAATTTTGCAAGCTTAATTTCAAACCAGAACAGGTTTTTCTATCACATATGTAAGAGCCAGCTTGAGAAAATATTCTTATTGCAATAAATTTACTTTAAAGCTGAACTAGCATTTGTTGAATTTCCTAAATCATTATTTTTTAAAAAGTGGATGCAACTTTCCTATATCAGTAAGTAAGAGTTAAAAAAATTGCATTTATTGAGTATGTGCTGTTCACAGACAGAAAACACAAAATTTAGGGCAAAATTAGTGAATAATCTAAGGCCTGTTAAGGGATTTAGGGTCCTTTTTAGGTATATTGTTGGTAACAGCCCATTCCTGCCATCTGCTAACACAGTCCTGCACTCAGACCTTCAGCAAGTGGAGCGGTCGCTCAGCAGGCAAATATCATAAGCAACAAATGCACTCCCTTTCCTCCTCCTTCCCTTAGCCTTTATATCTGAGCTGACAACACATGGTATGGAATATCCCTTTGCCTAGTTTGGGTCAGCTCCCAGGTTGTGTCCCCTCCCAGGATCTTGCCCTCAATGCAGAGGGGAGGAATGTTGACAGACAGTGCTGGTGCTGTGCCAGTGCTGCTCAGCAGTAGCCAAAACACTGGTGTGTTATCAACACCTTTCTAGTGCAAAGCACAGCACTATGAGGGCTGCTATGGGAATATGAACTCCATCTCAGCCAGACCCAGTACATGCAGTTACCATTCGACTGGCATTTACGCATATCCAGAGTCAAACAGGAGTCAAGAGCTCTGCTGATCTGACAGATTGGTGGGATGCCAGCAAACCCAGCCATGTGCCTACATTTCTCCTT
Source organism: Grallaria varia (assembly GCA_013396735.1). Lineage (NCBI taxonomy): Eukaryota > Metazoa > Chordata > Aves > Passeriformes > Formicariidae > Grallaria > Grallaria varia. The sequence continues at coordinate 546,537 of VWZG01008382.1, read as the reverse complement.
CCAAATGAACACAAATTTCAGCTGGGGAAAAAAGAAAAATTCGTTTAGAAAAATCTAAATGTTCCATATCCAAAATTGTTTGTATTATTCAACACCTCCATTTCTAAGTCACCATCACTCTTGAAAGCTTTGAGTCAAGTCATGAAAACATATACAGTAAAAGGAGGGGAAAACAAACATATAACTTAATGAAGAAAAGGAGGAAAAAATTTACAAAATTACCCAGAGACCAGAAAGATAAATCAAACTCCATTCAGACTCTGTAAGAATGCTCCCTTTCATTTCAACCACATACAGATCTCAAATTTAACCTACTTGATTGTGGTTCATAGTCATATGCTCATGGTGCCTATGAATATCCATGGTCAAATTGTGGGGATAAAAGTACTTAGGTACTAAATAACTGACTAATTTCTTCATAAGTTTCCCCCAAAACTCTGGTAAGGGATATGAGGCATGCTGATGGCTGATATGGCAGAGGTCTGGTTTGGACTCTGCCTACTGTGGATTTTTTTTCCTTTATGCTTTCGAAAAGATTTACAAGAGGAATATTCAGCAGCTGGCTGGAGCTACATTATCCCAGCACTGGGAAATTTGGTGAGTATCATCAGATATTTGGGAACTAAGATCAGGCTTCCTGAACTGATATTTTATTTGTGTGCTATGGGAATGCAGCTGATATTGTCATGGTATCACGGCAGCAAATCGCAGAACACAATCTGCTGATGATTTCTTGTTTCATACTTCCTATCTGCCATCCTGTTGCCAGTGATTTCATGAACGGGATGTACATCCCATCCAGGTGCACTGGACTATTAATTTATACTTCATTACAAGGCACCCCCCTCACCTAAGTCTACTTGCCTTGCCCTAGTATACATGCATGATTTTGATTTAAAAAATATAATTAGAAGGAAAAAAACAAAAAAAAGATGCTCCAGCCATTCAAAGGCACTCAGCAGGTCTGCATTTTCAGGGAGAATTTGGCTCTTAACAATTTCCACTAATTTGCACTAAGCAGCCCTTAAAAGTTGGGTCCTTACTGTGGAGAACAATCATTTTAGAAATGTTGGTCCTGTATGGTTAAAGCCCAGATGTTCCAGGCTGTGGAAAAAACACCTCCAATTTGTCCATTTTCCTGTCTAGTACAAGGACTTAACTTTGCAGACTATCACACATACAATGCACCTGCCCCTGCTTCACATCCTGACTACCCTGCTGAAATTCAAATGCATATTTCCTTTCCTGTGTTTCCTCTTGATGTCTCTCCCCCTGTGACAATTTGTTGTACTGGTTAAAGAAGCAGTCTGTGTAACAGAGTGTGAGATAGAATAATGTATCATGTCAAATATATTAAGCATTTTAAGACATCACAGACCTGGAGGATTTGAGATAAAAAGAAACAATTGTTTGAACCCTAAAAAAGAGTTATAAAAATCCACAGAGAATTCGATATTTATATCTGAGATTTAATAGTGCCTCTGATTTCTCTCTGATGAGGCCTGTGCACAGTTATAGCTGTAATGTTAAGGCTGTAATTGTCATCAGCTTTTTAATAGTGTTGTTTTGAAAGGTCGGGCTTAACGTTGTGTGCTTTGGGGAGTTTTCACTCTATTTTTTTTTTTTCTTATGGACATTATGAAGGCAGCAGGGTTGAGCCAAAAGGTATCAGTAACTTCTGGTAATCAACTCTGCCAAGTGAGGGTTAAGTAGGATTTTCTTTGCTTTAGCCTTATGGGTTCCTTGATTTTGTTGTTTGTGATGCTCTGTGGCAGCTGAACACACTCAGCGCTGAGGGCTGGTGTACAATGGGGCTCTGGAAGGATACAGTGAATGACCTAGAGGTTTTAACCCAAATTCATGTAGAGGGATGAAGGCCAAAGCCCATGTGTTGCACTAGTAATTTACACAGATAGTCCCAAAACTTTCACATTACCTTCCTCTTCCTTTTTGTCAGAAAATTTATTCCCAGAATCCACTGGCAACAGTACTGTTGTTAATTAGACTAACTAGGAGACAGAATCACATTCTTACCCTTTCCTTTTTATTCTTTCTGGTTTTTTATACAATTGAATCTGTTACTCTGATGAAGATTCATTTTTATTGTGTGCTGACACATAAAGTTTGCCACAAAAGACCACTGCCTAATCACACAAAAGAGAACCAGCAGGAGGAAGGTAGTGAGGAGAAGCTCCAGCACAGCTGTAGAAATCCAGTAGCTGTTTAACTATGAAAATTAATTGATATTTGAGAGAAAAGATAATTTTTTTAATTTAGCATTATCAAGGCAGTGCTGCTACATTTGTTTAACAGCCTAGCTTAGGTAAGAAAGAGCAATTCTTTTTGTCAGATGGGGGTCCCAAGTCTTCCTGAATGACTGGAAAGATACCAGCTTTGAGAGTTAAGTTTTGTACATGAAACCAAAGAAAGCAACACTTCAAACCTTTATAAAAGTTTTGGGACTTTTGATTCACACAAGCCATGTTTTTACATGGAGGTAGAGTTTGCAGCACTCATAATTTAATGCTGGTTTCTCTTCTTCTTCTGAAAAGTAATACAGAAAAGATTGTTAGATGTTCTTGACTGAAGCTTAGAAGAAAAAAAGTAAAGTGGCATCAGTCTGCAGAAGAGAGATACATCAGTCTCAACATGTCGGAGAGAAAGCTCAGCACTGAGATTACCAGGTCACAAATCACAGAGCCAAAGCAAAACTGAGAGGGCATGAGGAGCCTTAAAAATTCTGCCAATACTGGACTAGAATAAGGAGCATGAGAGATTTCTTGCTTCCTGAGTTGATCACAAACAAAAGTAGTATCCGAGCTTGAGACACACCTAAAAACACATCTTGAAAAAAGCAAAGGTTGTTGTTTTTGTAGAAAATTGAAAGGGTGAAAATATGACTGCAAGCAGGTTTCATAAAGATAAAATGTACTGTAGAAGGACAGGAGTAGACATAAAAAAAGTAATATAGATAAAAGCTAAATTAATTGTAAATCTGAAAATAATAAAGAAATGGTAATTTTCCAGTATATATGCAAATTCCACAGGGAGAAGTTCTAAAAAAAATGTTTGAAGTATGCATGAAGTTTTGGTAGAAAATGTAGAATAAAGAATACAATAAGATTTTGCATACATAACTGTGCTCAAGAGAACATAGGATCCATGACTCAATATTTTCAGATGTGTGTGTAACATAAGAATCCTGTAATGTTATCCCAGCTATCAGAAACAATGGTGTCAGAGTTCTAATGCACAAAAAGGATATTTTCTAGCTAATGCATATCAATTATAATAATGTCAGCTAAAGAGGTTACATTCTGACTGTTCTGAATCTCGCTATTTTGCAGGGATTATTTTAAATGCGTTATATCAAATGCAAGATAGCTACAATCTAATACTCTGCTAGAAAAATGATGTCCGAACTGTTTAAGGTGTTTTTCCTAAAAAGTTTGAAAACCAAATTTCCAGTCTACTTAATACTGTAGATAGTCCTACCAACTGTCTGGGTAGCACCTTTGAAATGCACCTTACCTCTTCCTGAATGGTTGACAGAGAGTTGAGAACTCAGCTACCAGATAATGTGATCACTTGTGTGACTATAAAGACTATTGTAAAGCTTTACAAACACAAGGAAGAAAACTTCAGTTGAAAATGTATTTTGATGAATCGGAGCCTGCCATAGTACCAGTAGTGGGAGTGAAACCTCAGTGTGAATACAGCCGCTTTACCTGGAGATTTGCCTTCTTTGTAGAAGGAGCACCGTGAAGGAGGGAAAGACTTCAGGACAACTGACAAATCCCCTCAGCTTTCTTCCACTACAGTACACCAGGGAGATGGACAGCAAGGGTGTGTTTCGTCTGGCCCAGTCTCTGCCAGCTCAAAAATAAGCTGTCAAGCCTAAAACAGAGGAGAGTCACCTACCAAACTTCCTTGACAACAAAGGGAGCATGGAGGACATCTCAGACTGATGAGTAAAATTACCTAGGATGGATCCCATGAAAATTTTGAAGATTCAAATCTCATGAAGGGAGACAAAATGTCAAACAAGACTGGCACAGGTTGCTGACCAGAGCAGTATGGGACTGAACCCCACAAGTTTCCACAGGTATCTATGTGATGAAAGACATCCATAGAGATGTACTCGAAGAGTTGTGATTGCATGAACTGTATTTCCTATACCAGCTTTCACTGCAAGGGGTAAGTGCAAAATAATTTCCCCATTTAAGGGCATGAAAGATCTTGATTTGAGCCAGTAGCTGTTAGAGTTCCAACTTGTTTTATAGGTTTCACAATAAAAGAAGCAACACCTGATGCTGCTTAGTTATGCACAATGAACAAATCCAGCAAAATCAGTGTTAAACATGAGAAATCTCGAATACACTAGGACTTGAAAGTGCATACTCGTGGCACAAATGTAATTTTAAATCGTCCCTTTGGAATCTTGCACTACCGGTGTAATTTCAACAAAAGTACTTGAATACTTTTGACCCAGATGAAACTAAACCATTTTGTTAAAGACACCATGGTTTATTTCCCTGCCTTCCACTGGCATCAGCAAAGATAAATTATCTTGCATGGCTGCTCTAATTTTGCATGCCTACACCATGTAACTTCCCTGTGTTTTAAGTAGTCCAGTTTAATTCATTGGAATTTGTAAAGTAATCATTTACTTGTAATGCCTTGAAAAATTCATCCTGTGCCTAGAGAATAAGTCTTGTCAGCTTGCAGAGGTTACACTGTGGGTTTTTAACCCCAGTCCTTTGTTAAGAACAAATCAACTGTACAGTGCCATGAGCAAGAGCCTACAAAGTCTAGAACAAGGTTTCTGTGGTCAGAGTCCATGGCTATGCCCCCTCCCTAAGCCTAATATGAAAGGGTTTATTTTCCAAAAGCCTTTTACTGCTGTTGACTGCCCAAGTCATGTCTTCATTTAATAGCTGTGGCTTCCATTAAGTTTATTTACTTGCCCCTGAAGCTTTGAATGAAGGACCGCTTACATTTAATTACTTTCTAATGCATCTTGAATAGTAAATGGGTGTCTGCTAATTGATAGCTCCTTCTCAATGAGGTTTTGTATCTCACCCTTGACTGTCCCCTCGGGTGCTCTGGGTAAACTCATTGTTAGGATTGCTCATTCAAATGGAAAGGGTACAGGAAATTCAGATTCAATACTGTATAGTGTAGCCTAGCAAATGTGATCCACGATCCAGGTAGGTGTGTTCAAAGGGGAATAAGCAATTGTACTGAGAACAGGAGTACAACCATCTCCCCAATAGTTCTGAAGGAGGAAAGAACAGTACAGCTCAGACAGAAGGTAATTAATAACTTAGACCCATACATGTGACCAGGTTTATGTAAAAACTGAAATGATCTTGCCAAAACAGAAATAACCATTATGTGTTGTTTAACTGGAAACTCAATATCTGAAGATAAAGTTTTTGCTGCAACATGCTTGGGGAATTGCTCAGGTAGAAGCACTGGCTGCTGAGTGATGTTGCAGGATATGACTCTACTCAGAGGTTTGGATGAAACTTCTCATATGAAGTGCTAAAGACATGGCTGTGCAGCAGCAGAGACAGACTACTTAGGATGACTGCTAAAGCACTCCACAGGTTTTTCCTTTGCAAAAAAACAGGGGGAAAAAAAGGCATGTAGATGTTTCTGTACATGTCACACAGAGAAGCAAGTGTACATGGATTTTTCTTGTACTCTCAAGTTTTGCACTGAATGCTCAATAGGAATACTCTAGGAAAATCAGAAGTGCCAGTATAGACCTTACAACAATTTCCAGATGACTGAAGCTATCATTTCACTTAGAGAGCCTACTATGAATTCCTCGTGTTATTCCAACAGATATAAAATCACCATCATGCTAGGTACTACACTAGAGAGTATTCAAAGACAATTGTATAAAGACATGGGAATTTTGCATAAATGGCACTCTTAAAGCGAAGGGGAAAGCTTGTTCTTCATGTCATAATATAAGGAGTAACCGGTAAATTTCGTCCTTATACTGTGATCACAAGGTACACATCCATGGCTGTGTATCCATGAAGTTTTGGATTCTGTTTCCTGTTCTCCAGAAGTACATGGCGGTTTTTGTAGTGTCCTTGCTTTTACTGAATATAACATGAATTATTTCCTTCTTCTGATTTGCTGGAGCAACTGATAACACCAAGCTTCCATTTGTGTATCAGGATTTTCAGTCCTCTATGCTCATGTATGGAATATGACTATTGAATAAGTATTTAGCCAGACTACATTTTCAAGCGAAAAACATACATACATTCTTGCCAGAGATCAAGTCTGGTCAAAAACACATACACAGTTCATTTTGCCATCCTTTCTAAACTTTCTGCAAGTCAGATGAATTGCCAGGCAGGTTTCTGTTGTGTTTTTTTCTTTTGCTTTTTTTTTTTTTTTTTTTTAAAAAGAAGATATTCTTCAAAAGCTCTCTCTTTTCTTTGTAGTTTCAGTGGAGATAAAACAACTGTGCACATCTGTGCTTTTCTAGTTACTGTATTTATTTGTTTTGCTCTTCCATTTCTTCCTTTTTCTTTGCATATCTGCCTGAAATGTGATAGAAGTTGCTGTGCTCAAACAAACTCTTCCTGCCTCCTTGTCTTTCTCTGTTATCCTTTTCATATGACCTTGGCATAGTTTCTTCTCTATTGTCATTCCTAAATATTGTTTTCTCTTTCAGGTTCAACTTGTTTGATTTCTTTGCTCCCATCATCACTTTTATGATGCTTATTTTAAAACCCATCATAAAAATCTTTGTTTTCTGTTTTATGCCTCTGTCTTCCATTTCTATCTTGTAAAAACATTGCCTGTTTTCATGGGAAGCTATTAGGTGTCATTTATTGTTTTGATGGGTTTTTGCTTTGTTTCCTTTACACGATAGTTTTAGATAACAGAGGATATGTAAAGAAATATGCATGGTTTTGAAACAGCTTCATACGATTAAATTAAAATTACAACCAAAAATGAGGAAAAATAGACTCTAGTCAACTACATGAAAAAGAGCAAACACTATTAGCTTATTTTGGTACTGACCCTTCCTGAGATCCAACTTTGCTCCACACAACAGCCCTCATAAATGCAGTGAATACCTGTGTCTGTGGTTTTTAGCCGCGTGCATACCGTGTACGCTCTGTGTACACAACTCTTTGTGAGTATAGGAGGGATGCAGAATAAGAAACTATGACAAACTGCTTACATCTTACTACAATAATTTTCTTAAGAATATAAAGTGAAAATGCAGGTCTAGCCATACAGACAGAAGCCTTTGCAGCATTCAGCCCTGAGAGCTTAGGATTTCAGAGGTCCTGCTGATAGCCTTTCCTCCATCAACTCTAATTTTCACCCTCTGGTTTCTGAGATGCAATTATCACTCAAGCCTTTCACTTCACACAGAATATGACAATGAAAGGATTTCTGACATCAATAAATCACAGTCACAATAAATCAAAGACATTGTCCATTTGGTCAGAAAACACCAGAAGTTGTAGAATTCATTCCTTCCAGTGGCAAATACCTTATCATAATTCATTGTCAGCCCCAGAATATATCTTTATCAGAAAATTAAATTCTAACATGGCACCATTTGTTTTGTTATTAATGATCAGACCTGGATAAATGAGACAGAATATTTCATGTGAATATTCAACATTTGCAAGGATTTCTTCTAATTATTTTCCACCATGAATTTATTGAGTACCGATCATCAGGAATGGTGAAAAATTGATAGTCAGATTGGAGGGAAATGTTACATGAGGTGGGGTTTTGGGTTTGAGGGGGTTTTTTAATTGTGGGTTTCAATTATGAGATGAACTAAAATAAGATCTAGAGCTCAAACAGTCTCTTGCCCTCCATTAAGACCCTAAGTAAGTCTCAACTTCAGCCTCATGTAAAACATTCAAAGCAAAGTGTCATTGCTTGAAGAGTAAACATTAAGTAGAGATTTTTAAAAGAGCATTAATTCATTAATATTTTCTGGAATCTAGTTGAATGCTTTCCAGTAATCAACAGATTAAACACTACATTTTACAAACTTCTCCACTGCCTGAATGACTCATTATATGAAATCATGCATGCTAATGTACTTCATAAGCTATTCAACTTTCACAGTTTTATCTAGTCATTGTTTAATGTAAAGGAGAGAATATTCTTACCTAGAAAGCCTGTGCATATCCCCCAACTTCCGTACATCACAGCTATCCCGGGTGACTGCCCAAACCATTAGGAGAGAAGGCCATGTCTGTTTTCAGTGCCTTTTTCAGGTCAAAAGTATTTTATAGGCTCTGTTGCATAAAGTGGGGGGAGGAGGGAGTTGAAGCAGGGGGGAAATGGAAATGGAATGGAATGGAAATTGTCCTTTAATGCAGACCACTCTTAATACCTTCTGAAAAGCAGACTGCCTGGTGGCTATGTAGCTCTGTTGGTCAATAAAGGACATGGTGATGAACTCCAAGGTGCAGAATATTAGTTTAATATTCATCTGCACCTTCTGCACTCTGTGGAATTGTACACACTTCCCAGGCATCTGATGCTCTCTTGTGGTAGAGGGCTTCCTGGTATACTTCCCCATGTGACTCTTTAGGGTACACACACAAGTGTGTGTTAACCTGATTTAATGATCAGATTTAGTTGTGAGAAGATAGGTGACCTATTTGAATCCTTTTTCACTTTCCCTGTATTATTATCCCCTTCTGATTTAGTCCTAAATCAGCTCTCTGGAGTCCTTGATTTCTCCCTTTCTTTCCATGGTGATTGGTATTTTCTGATACAGGAGTTTCAGTCGCTGTATTCTTCATTGTCCTGAAGGCCTTGCTTGAGGAGTAAATGTTCGCTCTGTATATGTTGGAAGACTCATTTACCTCAGTTGAGCTATCCTACTTTGTGCCAGCTGAGGATCTGACCTACCTTCAAGAAGTATAAGTTGACAACAAGCACTCTTCTAACAAAAAAAATAATAAAATTGTTTGTTACCTATCTGTACGCTGTTCTTTCATTTCAGCAACTGACACCTAAACGTTTGAATTCAACACCCAGAGATAACACTGGCAGTGATACTAAAAGACTTTATGTACACCAAGTAGTCCCTTGGCATAAATCTTTGAAGACTCAGAGCCCTAACGAATACAACCAATGTACATGTATTGGTTCATAAATTCTGTTTATTACATCTTTGGCTGCCCTCTGTTTGTTTTCCATACTCTCCTCTGCATGCTGAAAAAGATGTTCACCTACAGCTTGTACACACTTTGATTCATTTTTTGCTATAGCAAACTAAAATACTGTAATAGTTTGGTGGCAGCAAATCCTTGAGTTTTGTCTTTACAGTGGCAATAAAAACATATTAATGAATAGTCAAGTAAGCATATATAAATAATTAACAGATTTTCTTATTATTTTTAGAGCATGCTAATTCTGGCTGGATCCTGGCATACAGAACAAGAGAATGCTTTGTAAAATCCCCTGTTGTATTACAGAAATGCTACCCTTTTTTTCTTCTCGCTTGGCTTTCAAATTCTTATTCCCTCTTGAAGAGCAAGACAACAAAGTCAACCTACCACAGCAGAATTTTAACCAATGACTAATTAACTATTCAACTTCAATTTAACACTAAATTGCTTCCCCAAACATTTTTGTAAATTTCCTGGATG
>VWZG01008382.1:424593-536816 GCA_013396735.1 Grallaria varia | reverse complement strand
AAAAAAAAAAAGGGTTATTTAATTAAACATCACAGGTTCTGCTTTCCAGGATTTTGTCATTTTTGTTTTGATGTGGTCTTACTTACTGTGGTAGCTGGCAAGCAATCCTGCTTCAATAAATCAAAAAGTACAGCTGTGTGCCAAAAGAGAACACTTCCAGTGAGTCTCTCCTATTGTAGCAACATGATTTTAACTGATATTGACAAGCGGTACATTATATCTTGGGTGAGAAAATTTAGTTGTTATTGAATCACACACACAAAAAAAGAAAAATAAAAAAAAATTAATTTTAGAGGTCCCAAGGCTTTGGAGGTGACAATTTTTCTATCTTCACACACTTTAAGAATAACCCAAAGGGATGCATTTGAAATTTCTTTCAAGGGGTAGTGTGAGTAAGGCACATAATATTAAATAATGCTGGACTTTAATTCTGAGCGGCTGTTGTGATTTTCTTTTCAAATCGCTGCAGGTTCTTCATTCATGAGTGCTTTATACACTTTGGAAAATAAGAGATGGTTGAATATATGACATCATTGCTGCTAACACTGGGAAACAAAAGAGGGACATTTACATGAGAAAGGTGGCTTTTCTGTAACAGTGAGGAGAGGGAGGGTCATAGGTTCATTCCTCTGTTTGCAGGCCATGGACAGTGCTGTAGGCTTACCATGCCTTACACTGTGGGGCTCACAGTCAGCAAATACAGCACTGAGGCCATTGCTGACTACAAAAAGACCATTATCCCCTGATAACAGTTGTGCTGGCTGTGACTTTTCCACGGCACTAGGAGTTCGTTTCATGTTCAATGGCTCCCTGAGAGAAGAACAAACCAGTCTGCCTCTTCTTTGTATGGGTCTGTTCTGTGAGGGTAAGGGACCCAGAACAAGGGAAGCTGATTTCATGACTGCTGTTGTCAGCAAGTCTCCCCACACACAGTTACTGGCTTAATTTGACCTCTTTATGGTAGCAAAAGCCATGCACATGCTGTGCAGAAATGAAAAGATGGGGCTTTGGATCACAGGAGCTCTCAAAAGTACCCCAAGGACCCCAAATTCATTCCAACATACTGCTTCCTGCAGCTCAAGAGGTCTGTAGTATACATGACCCTACATTAACAGGAGACATTTTGGCAATTAAAGCATATCAAAAATCTCCAGTTTGCTATGAGTTTCCTTCTTTTAATGCAGAAGTTTTAGCCCATACAACAGCCTTGGGAAAAAACAAAACAAAACAAAAACAAACAAACAAAATCAAAAACCAAACAAAAAAAACCAACAAAAAAAACCCAAAACTAGGATTCTGCTTTTACTTTGAGAAAAGAAGTAACGATCTGTGATTAAAACATTGTGAAAGTCTCGAAATATTTTTGGATGGTCATTCTTCTGAGTTTCAGGGAGAAAGTGAGACACATGCTGTTCCTTGTCATGACTTTTTTGTGGCTAGCAGGAAGAGGAGTGCTTTTAGGGATGCTGTGCAGGTTCAGAAAACATGTTCCCTCATCATGGAAATTAGCAAAATTTTTACCACCCCACTCCCTTTCAGCAACATCAATGTGATTCAGTATTGCACAAGGTGTATTAAAAGGACTCAGTGAAATTGCAAAGAGGTATATCTAGGCTTTTTGCACAAAATTACATAGTTAATACGAAGCACTGAAGCTCCTCATGAGATTATAGAGAACTTCAGTGTTATTTCTTTAAATGGATATTGAATGGACAGGACTCTTTTAAAGTTCAAATCAGGCAGCTTTTAACCATCAAAGGAATAACACTAATCCCCTCTTCCTGCTTACTCTTACAAGCTGGAAATGTCTATCTCCTATTTGCCAACAAAATGTCAAAGACTTTACCTAACATTTTTACTAGCTGGGTGACCACAGAGCAGCCCAGAAATTGCTACATCAGTAAAGAACTCTGAAAGGGACACTGTAATCTAAAACCAACAAAGGCTGTATCTACATTAAGATGCATAGTGATATCCTACACTAGTGTCTCCATGAAATAACATCAGTGATTCCTCCCTATGCAGAAAAATCCCAAATGGGCCACAAAATCCATGTGATTTACCACTGCACCTGAGGTGACCCTACAATAACAAACCAGCATATGTTATTGTTGCTGGAATCATAAGCACAAGATAGACTACTTCACATAGCAGGATATTTATATATCCAATGTGTTCAACCGGCTGCTCAAAAGAGCAGATGAGCACAAAATTCGAAAAGCACTGGGTGTGTTTGTATGATATGCCTGTGTATGTAGCCAACTCTAAACACTGTTCCTCTCTTGAACTCAGGCAATTTCCAATATTAATTTATCTACTTATTTATTTATTTTAGTGAATATTTGACATCCCTTCTGAAGCTTAGAAAATTAAACCTCCTGCTTCATCATTCAGCTCTCTCCCTGACATATGGTTACTCTGATTCATCACAGCCATCAGCTGCTGCAGTGCACAGTTCAGGGATGTTTTAAGTTTTACCATATTTAAGGGCAGGAGGATTTATATGTTGCTCATCTTCTTGATGTTCTGGACTTGGATGTGCCAACTAACACTTATTATGCCTGAATTAATGATATTCTTTTTTTCTCAGAAGAGCAGTCAATGCAGGAGATGTGAAGGGGAAAAAGTATCTCAATTCCAACTCCCTTATGCCCAAGGCTGTAAATGTAATGTAGAGTACCTTCTCTGTTGAAAATTTAACCCAATTCCCTCACAGCAAGTGCAGATACATTAAGAAAGAATAGATCGTGTTGTGTACAAGTGATTTAAGCTGTAACTGCTGGCCTTTGGTGTTATATTTATTCCCTGTAAAGTTTATCCAAATGTATTCAAAATGTAGAAAATTGATGACATTTGACAACATTATACACTAGTCTGCTCTTTAAGTGCCAAAAAATTGCTCTACAGAGGTAAATGCATGCAGTAAAAGCTTTTTTATAAAGGCACAAGACAGGGCATTCCCACTATGGAGCCTCAGGCTTTCTCTACTCCCCAGAGACAAGAAAACACTTCTTTATCAAGCCCCAAACCTCAAAACCTGCAACCAGTGCTACAAACAAGGGCAACACCAATATCCCCATGTAAATAGTAACTAACAGATAGACCCACCTTTGCATCAACAACTGCCTCAAACAAATGTTGTGCACATCTGCCAGCCACAAAACATACAGAGAATCAAAATATGGTTTGCCCAACCCATTACAACAACATCAAGTCAACCATATTGGACTGTTTTCCAGTCACTAAAAAAAAAAAAAAAACCCACAAAGAAGAAAGGGTAAGACGGGTCAGAACCAAACAAATAAGTGCAACCACTGGAAAAACAATAACTATCTTTGTGCCCTGTTTCAGCTACTGCGGTAAGATGTGAATTTGGATGTCCGTACTTCAAAGGATAGATTTTTTTTCCCCTTTTTCATTGTACATCCAAGCAGATTTACCTTATATAATTGACTCTAAAAGAGTAAGCCAGGAATTATTTGAATGAGAAGGAGGTTGGTTTTCTGGTGTGTTTTTTAATTACTGGTGTAAACAAAACCAGACAAACTTTCAAGTCTACAAGTTTTTCTCCAGGGTTGAAATAAAAGCAGACGCCTTTGGAGTTACTGAGAGACACCACTTTGAATTTGTTAATCAGATCACTTGAGAGAAACACAGCAGGAACCTCAGGAAACGAGGAATGACATCTGCAGCAGGACAGATGACAAGATAGATATGTCCTGTAAGAAAAAGAGAGGGGCCATTTATCCGATTTATCAACAATTGGATTTGTGGAATGGTCATGGAAACAAGAAGTCATAATGTGCTATAAAACTAGTGTGTGTGTCTACTCGATTCATTATTTCCAATAGCATTATGAATTCTAGTGCATAGGCACTTATTTTGAAAGTAATTCACAGGTTTCTCTTGAGGACAAGAACCAAAAATGAAAAAATGAAATTAATGTTTTGTGAGAAATACTCTTTCTCAGATCTTTGAATGTGTCCGTTTTGCATCTCAATTTTTCACTCATTCTAGTGTTTATGGGTTGTTGAGTTTCACACATGCAGTTTCCTTGCGGACATTTGATGTGCTTGCTAAAGTATATTACACATGGACGTGTAAGCTCCAGGTCTTGTAATGGCCCAGTGGAGGACAAGGCATGGTAACAGCTGAGAAGATGTGTTGGCAGTTCTTACAGTTGATGTACATATGTTATGGGTCTGTCTGCATATGTTGATCCATAAGAGTGTTGCTTTAGTGATAAGTTTAGAAAATATCCACATCAAGGGTTGGAGGGCTGCTGAAGGAGATGTCTGTAGGCAGGGGGACACATATTGCGTTTGTAGCGGACTTCAGAGGAAGACTTTTGGAGAAAAAGGTGTCATTTGTATAGTCCAAGGTACGGCGTAAGTAGACGAAGAAACATGGTGGTATAGATATTTAAAATATCTTTTTCAGGGTAGCTCATTACAAGACTGACATACTGCAAAATTCTCTGTGTGATGCCGCTGTGCCCTGACTGTCAGATACAAAAAGTGAAGTTATGTGTGAGAATGAAAAGAAGTTGGCTGATTTGAATTTCTGAGGATTAGTCTCCACGCTGTACACACTCAGGGTGGTCTTGGAGGCTTCCATGATGTGGAGTGCTGGTATGTGAACAGATAAAATCTGTCAAAACTAGGCTGATCCTGGTGAAGTTGAGATTGCGTTGTGCGGTTTATGAAAGAAGTCTGCTCTGTCCTGTAGCAAGAATGCCCCTTTGGCAAGCACAGACTGCGGGCAGAGTACAGGAACATTTAGGTGCAGGAGGGGATGCTACATGAGATACAAGGAGATGTAACGTCTTCTTCAAGTTCCATCAGCCTGATCAGTTCAGTCTTTGTGGATCAAGACATTACAGATCTATCTTTGTTGGCTTACTCACTATTTAAGGACTTTGTTTTAAGAATTGGTAAGGTTTGTTTTTAGAAAAAGGCTGTGATACTACTTATTTTATGTTGAATATTTCAATGATCATTCTCATCCTAGCAGCCCAAGATGGGATTTCAGCTTGGCTTGTCAATTAGGCTCCTTCTGCAGACTATGGAGAGAGATATTTACCTGCATGGACAGAACCATGCCCTGCTGTGTAAAGTAGGTGGGAAGTATCATTTGAAGATATCCATGGTACTTCCTTAGTTAATATAAGGACTCTGTTTTCTTATCAGAGATACTCTTTCCAGTGACTTTCTTCACACAAAAAATGAACTGCTGCTCCTTCATAGAGTGAGGTTAACAGGTTTCCTTTTCCTATCCATTGACATGAAAATGTTTAATTGTGGTATTCCTCCAAACTCCAAGTGTAGGGTCAGAAAGGGTAATTCCTTCATAATTTCTGATTTAAAAAACTCTGAACTCTCAAAAGTCCACCAGAAGGAAGACTGAAGAAAAACCCACTCATAAAATCCAGGAGTAAATTCCTTAGGTTCAGCAATTCCTATAGTTCCAGTAGAAAAAAACGTTTCCAGTAGAAAAAACGTTTCCAGCAGACCTCTTGGATGAGTTGGGCAATCCATCCACAAATATTTACTAACGGTGTGTGAGCTGGCACTGGTGTTTGGGAGTCAGTCTCTTATCCAGATGGTCTTGCTTCAATCCCTGGAACAGGGCTGTTGAATTTTTCTTAGTTTACAGTGGCTAGAATCAAACTAGGACAATGCAAGTTTTCTGCTCATTCTTACATTCAGGCTATCTATGAATTCCTGTTCTTGCAGCCTTGGTTCAACTATGCCTATTTCAGCTGCTTCCCAGCCAAGAGCTTCCTCTTCTGCTGGTCTCTCAGGACAGAGTGAAAGGAATGGGCATCTAAGCACAAGCAGCTCAGTCACCATGCTATTTTCCATGACAGATTTTGGCAGCCTGACTCCTACAGAATATGGCACCACACACTGCCTTGCTCTGCCCTGTTATCTTGTCTGTACGACTGACTGAAGCATTGCCCAGCAGTTCTTTTTGAACATTGCAGGCCTTCTGCAGATTAAGACAGTATCCCATAAGCCTAAACTATACATTTTTAGATTGTCCTTATAAAAAAGGACAAAAAACCCAACCATTTTGCTTTCAGTGGAAGATGAGTTGAAGAAAGACATGCAACCTTAGGAAGTGCAAGGCTTTTGAAGGACCTATAGTCTACCTTAATCCACCTCATAAGATCATGTTTTCTTTCCAATAACCTTTTCTCTAAAAACCTGAGATGCTCTGAAGATAACAATGTCAAAGTAACCCCATTCAATTGAATCTGTATCAAGCACTCACTAAATACCAGTAATATTCAAAGCAGAAAGAGTATACTGCACTGTTCCACATCTAATGTTCTATAGAAAAGCAGTATATTGTTTACATACACCAATAGAAAAGAAAACATGGAAGTAGCTGAGAAGCGGTTGACTGTCCCAGTATACTTGTCAATTAGACAAGTATAGAGATCTTCATGGTGGTCACAAATGGCAGGTAGTCACACTGCTAACCACAAACAAATTTTGCTAATTCATCTCACTGTCAGTGATCAAACTGCTAACATAACAAGGCATTTGGTTAATTAACAATGAATATGACACTAATAAGGACCTCAGGCAATTAACCAAGTACTACATTGTTTTAGGTTACTTGATGCACTTTGAACAGCCTGGCTCATGCAGTAGTGGCAATGACCCCAGAATGAAAACTGGTTACATCCTTGGTTCTTCTTTTTTTGTTGACAACAAAATCCTGTCAGGTCTGTGTAAAGATCTGCGGAACTCAAGCAAAAAAAGGTAGATGGGTGCTAATAAGAATGGCTTGAAAGCCTGTGAACACAAAATCCAGAAGTTTCTTATTAAAGGATTCAGAATTATTCTCAAAGTTAGCACCAGCTTCAGGTGTTGCCATGTCATAAATGCTTAGATGCTATGGTAACAGACAACGTGAAAAACACTGAGAAAGATAGTTTTACAACACTTTTTTCATTTGACCATTACACTCACTTTTGATTCATGCGGATCTAACGACCTGGTGTTTTAGATTCAAGCTCCAATGAATTCAAATTCTGGAAAAAAGCTTAGTTAAAACATCCATGCTTCCCTCAGTAAGTACAGAAATGAAGCATGCACTCCTAGTCCGTGCACTAGCGCTCACTACCATCCCCTTTTTCCGCTAACCCAAACACAGCCGTTTTACAGCTTCAAAGAATCCTCATGAAAAGTTTTCATAAACAAGTGTGAAAGAAGACATGATTCCAAGATTAGGCTAAACAGGTCTTGGAGATCTAAGAACTGCCCTGTCATTTTCTACTGGCAACAATTAATAGAATAAATAAATAGGGAAAGTTTAAAAAATTAAAAAATCCAGCCAACCAACCAAACAAAACCTTTGCATGTTCTTCCCTAGGTACTCTGATAATAACAAATATCTTGTGTGACTAATAATGGTTACAAGTATCTTGGATGTTTCGTGTGAGGCAAATTGCAGGTCACATAATTATCTAACACCACATCTTCTAGGATCTGAAACTAACCACATCATCTCTTTAGCTCTACCTCTGGGTAGTAAAGAAAAGAACTGTTAATTCAGTATTAAGAAAATGAGAGCAACTGGGGTAGCCAGTAGCTGAGCTCAAACAGGACTGACCAAAAGTATCAGCAACACAGTTAGGTGGCAGCTACAATTTAAATTAGATAAATGCGAAGTGATATGGAGTGGGAGAAAATACTGTACCCAGGGTAGTCTGTCTCAGCTTTGAGCTCCAGTGTGCCACAGACCGTAAAGCTTTGGATGGACAGAGGATAAGAGAGTGGAAGAAAGATTAAATATTGAGAGCAATTAAAATAATCAAGGCTATTTAATTTAGAAAAGCAACCACTCAAAATAGTAAAATGTTTTGGGGAAAGATGTCTGATACTCCTCCACAGCCAGTCCCAGACCTGTAACAGAATTACAAGAGAAAAGTTGATTGAATTGACAGGCAGAAAATGTGAAATGAACAGAAGGGAAAGTGTCTTAAAGTATCACATTATTAGTCCATGAATTTCAATGCCACAGGAAATTGTCGAGGAAAAGAATTTAACAGGATTTTAAGAGGGTTATTTATATTGACAAGTAAAAGTTTTGTGTCTACATGAAGTTAAGTCGAGAATGTAGGAGACTTTAACCCTTCAGGAGGAAGAAAGCTGTGAGTAGGGGATTGCAGAAAGGAACCAGGTTGCATGAAGCCACAGGGAATTCTGCCTTCCTTTGAACTTCAGATATGGCAGATACCAGCCTGCCTGAAAGGGAAACCTTCACATTTATGGTAGTTGGTGAGGAAGAAAGAAGGAGAGAAGAGGGCCTTTTGCTCAGATTTTGATTATAATCAGAATAATATGTAATATCCATGTGAGTTCTTTGTAAAGACACCAAAATTCCAGAGGCTTAATACAGATGCACCAAAACTCACTAGACACTGGGAGCTTGCCTGAAAAGCTACATACCTGCTGATTGTAATGCTGTCCCTCCCTGCTCTTTCCTCAAGGTATGGTCAGGTATGCTCAGCACTGCTGCAGTGCTCTACTGCAAACTGTGAAGACTTAACTCCTATATTTATTTTTTTTAAATTATCTGCAATTTTGCCAGATCACACAACAAAGAGAAAAGGATAATCAAAGTATTGCAGTGTCTCACATTCCACTAACCCAAATGAAGCTACAATGAACAGATGTGCAATGTGTTATTAATATAAATCATGTGGTACTTACTTGAATGGGACATTTTCAATGTGAAAGCGTTCATAAAGCAGCAACATTTTTGTTACTAGAAGGAATATGATTCATTGAATTGCAACATTTGGGGATTTTTAAAACCATCTGAAACTAAGTACATTATGAAGCTTAGAAATCCTACTAGGCAATGTGGCGTACACCATTAGCTACCTAAATACCTTAGCACTGTGTTGTTCTGGTTTTCAAGAGGTATTTAAATGTCTGATTCCCAGTGACATCGTTAGGATCAAAGATGCTTACTTACCTATGAAGGTTCAGGTTCCTGCAGTGCAAGGATAATATTTTCAAGCCCAATAGGCATACTTGCTGCATACACCCTCTTCCATATCTGCTCCATCTCAGAGTGTCATTTGTATTTCTCCTGTTTGCTGTAAACTTATGTGTGGATTTAACACCCAGTGAAATAAGCAAGGCCTAAACTCAGATGTAAGGTTAAACACATACTAATCAATTCTGAGTGAGAAGAGAGTGCTGAGTAATGGCATTTTGGAGGGATAACTACCTCGGCAGAATGAACCAACTGCTTTGTGGGTTTTCATTTGGGTTTCTAAATCGCTTGGTTCATTGTCAAAATGTCCCTTCTAAGAGCTCTGGAGAAGCATATTTCCCTCATTTTTCAAGAGATTGCTTTCATCAGTTCCTGCAGAGTTTCTCTAACTAAACCAGTGCCTCATTTTAATACATTCGACACAATAATGCTCTGCAGCTGCATGCAAAAGGCACGGATAAACAGAACAGTAAATTAACAGGCCTCTGAAAACTTTCCAACTGAAATTCTTGTCAGATTCTCTCAGTTACCACAAAAAAAAAAAAAAAAAAAAAGGTAAAAAATCCCAAAACCCTAATAAAATATCCATCAGTGCTTCATCATGCATTTAAAATTCAGATCCAAAAAAGTTTCTGACTTTCTCATAGTTATTTAATTGATATTTAATCCTTCTGGTACACATTTAAAGGGACAAATTAACAAGACTTGGCACATTTCTGAATGACAGCGGAACAGCCCTGTTAACGTTCATCTTCACACCTACTTCCTGACTACTCAGAAGAAGGATTTTGGCACCTTAAAGAATTAGAATTCACCTTTGGTTAAGATATGAGCATGTGCCCAGGCTGAGGTTCCAACTGAAGTAATATTTCTATGTTTAAATACCCTCCTTTATATAACCCGAAATATTCCATTTCTGATCTGAACCCATCCACTCCCTTTTGTATGCTGTTAAACATTTCCCAAACTACTTCCCAGTAATGCCTGATTTCTAAGCCTGAAGTCCTTCAGGGTGACAAATGCTGTGGTGCATCTACAGTAAGAGACTAATTTTTATTCAATTTGGTTAAAGAATCATGTGAGGAATTTTTTTGCCTATAAAAATGTCTTTTAAATTAAATAGAAATTTGCACTAATCATATTTTTAAACAAAGTACGGCAGGTTTATGGCAAAAGCCTCATATATTTCAATTGCAATTGGCTATGAAAACTACATAAATTGCTTTGAGTTAAGACTTTTGTAGAGGAAAAAAATTACTTCCTAGCTATTTCTACAGTTGTTTTTTGTCTAATAAGGGAAGTACAAAAGAAATAAAAACCAAGATAATATAAAATTTAGCCATTAATTATGCATATGGGTTGCCTCACTGGAAGGAGAAATAACCTGAGAGATGCATGTTAGATTAGGCACATTTTGCCAGATATCACGATGGGTATAACATACAAGCCTGTGTAGGAAACTTTGCCACTCTTGCCCAAAGCTGCAGCATTTAATGCAACGTTCTGAATGAAATTTTATGCCTGGAAGATTCACTTAACTTCTGAGTGATGTACTCTCAGCAATATTTAAAACTCACTCTGAAAGTCTGCAGCTGGCAGTTATTTTCCACTCACCAAATATATTTCCCTTTTCTGCATTTTAGGTGAATTTTTGCTGGCCTATCTGCTGTGGTGGGTCACAGCATACGAATCTCTCGTCTTTCCTGATTCTTTTCTCCAGCTCCTCCTCTGGTTTAGACAAACACCTGCAGCTACTCCCTGGCAACCTTCTCTCCCTTTCCTCTGGCAGGTAACCCTTGCTTTGGCAGACTTTTTTCCCAGATACTACTTGAGTTCAGGAGCCTGTGCAATGTAAAACAGATATAGGGCAGTGCCTGTGGCATATAATACAGAGGAATCACATAGTTTTACACAGTCAATACTACTGTTGCTCTTGCTCCTTTAATGTGCAGTTTCATTCCCATCTACTTTGGTCATTTGTCTTCTCCTACAGAATAAAATATTATGAGGGCACATATTCTATGTACTTTCATGCATATAAAATCAATTTTCTTTCAATGTTCAGAGAGGAACATCCCCTACAAGGTCTGGGGATAAATGTTTACCCGTCCCTAAAATCCATGCCTAGCTATTCTGACAGGGTTAATTTATGCCTTTATTCTGCAAAAGTAGGTAAACAGAGATTTGGGATCTGCCGGGTAAGAGTTCAAAAAGTGACATCCTAGCTTCTTTGGATATTAAACTTCTCATGAGATGAGTGCTAAGAATGGGCATTCGTCTTGATGTTCTGCTCAGCTGCAGAAACTGTCCAGCAACTCAGCAACTGACATATGTCAGAGTTGCCAATACATTTCCTGCCAAGCAGAATTCACTGGTGCATTCACTTGTTAATGAGGATATCCAAGTACTCCCTGTGTAGCCTGAGTATATTTATACTCTTTGGGTTGGAAAATGTTAGCTAAGTGTGCAAGATTTATGATGGCAGTAGCATTATGCCTTTAAAATTCCTGTTTAGTTTTCTGTTTTCAAAGGGAATGGATTCATTCAAATAAATGGATTATAAGGCTGGGATTTTCAGAAGCTCTTAGGCACTGGCCTGTATCAGCGATCTGAATTCCAGGGGGAGTCTACTATTGACATCAGTGCCAGCAAATTCATGGCAATGATGAGCACTTTGAGAGACCCCATGTACACACACATTTATTCAAATTTCTTGTGTAAGGATAAATTGAGGGTGCACATAGCAGAAGCACTCAGCACCCACAATTGGGACCAGCTTCTTTACAGAAGCCTTTGTCTAGAGAAGTCAATTAACTTTAATAATAATTGTTAGTGCGGCTGAAGTATCTAGATCTCTTTCTGACACAAAGTCCTACAGTGTCTGAGCCCCTGTTAAGGATAAGATACGACTCCCAGCTTCAGTGACCCAGAAAAAAAGACAGTGACTCAAAGACAGACAAAGCCTGGCTGAAAACAAATCTGTCAAACTTGCAGAGACACTCAACACCTGTTGGCTTCTGTTCATTGAGCTATGCTAAAACAGGGCTCTGGTGAAACCATCGGAGTAATTGAATAGAGATGTAAGCACATGGCAGTGTATTTATATGAATCTTTTGTCACTGTTTTTCTGTGCAGAGGTACAGAATTATTCCATTTCTTTGTCGCAGGGATATGAGGAAACAACTCTCCACCCATCACAAGTCATTAAAAATAATATGCTGCATAGTCCCAAGATATCATTGAGCACTTTCATTAGGAGGTGTTTGGTTTTTTTTTTTAATTAGTTTTTATTTTACCTAAGTGAATTTTCTTCACCAGAGTCTACATACAGAACATGCAACATTTGAATTTCTAAAAGAAACTAGTCTGGCTGATGAAAGTCTACCTGAACAACAGTCTCAAAGCAAGAAAATAACTGCAAGTTCTCCCCTATACAGAGATACCTTTTCAAACCTTAGAATGAAAACTCTCTTTAATTTTTTCATCTTTTCCCCTTCCCCTTCTCTAATTTAAAACAAAACAAAAAAAAATCTGAGTAAAGAAAGTTATTAAAATANGGAGAGGAGAGGAGAGGAGAGGAGAGGAGAGGAGAGGAGAGGCTTGGGCTCTGGCAGAACAGTTGGCCCAACTCCAGAAATGTGGTGTATGTCTCCATTTTCACTTTCATTCAGTAGCAGGGTGAGTGGTAGCAGGAGAAGAGAGCATTGTCAAGAAGTGCAGGGGTTTCAGTGAACCCTTCAAGAGTCCTCAGTCAAGGCCTACAACTGTCCTGGTCTAGCTGAATCCCTGGTTCAGTTTTCACTGTCCTACACCCTTAGTGCAGTTTTCATGTCCTACATCCTCACCTCTTACCCGATGCCTCTGTGGCACATCCCACAATACTGATGGAATGCAGCCAATGCAAGGTAACTGCAGCAGGTAATAGCTTTGCACTGTTTCCAGCCCATACGTTGTACCAGACCAGATCAAGTCTTTCTTTGACAGAAACAGTCCTTATTAATTTGATGACATGTGCACATAAAAGTTCTGGATTCCTTAACAACTCCTCCATAATCTGAATAATAACCATCTGGTGCAGCAATTTTTAAAAAGTACAGATATGCCAGAATTTTTCTTGGCAAGGTTTTAGTCAAATTGAGGAAGGCAAACCCACAAACAACAATCTCCTTCCTTCCACAAGCCTGATCCATCCACAGAAATCATCCCTCCTGTGCTTTGTAGGAGTCAGGTGTCCTTTGGGGAAAAAGACACTACAGCGTATAATTGTTTTGTTAAAAATCCTATTTACTGGAGAGCACAATAAATTTCACAGATACATGAGTTTCTAGCATTTTTCATTTCCCATTTCTCAATTTTGAGAATTTCTCGATCTTCTATATGTTTTCTTTGTGTGTCTATAACGGTAATTTCCAAGGACTCTCCAAGTTTTATGTCAGTTTTGATTTTCTTTAGTGTACTTACTTTTCAAATTTTTATCCAGTGAATTTCTAGGTGAATATCAACTATTCAGATGTGAAATTGGGATGTTTACATACAAAACCTTTCTTTGACAGAGTTTCTTCCACAGTCCCATAAGAAAATACATCTTTTTGATGCAGCTTGGAACATGCTCTAGCAGTTGGAAAAATGGCAGTGACTTACAAAATGTGCACTGACATCAAGGCCTCATGCTTTAAAAATAGCCTCTGAACAGCTCACATGTAGCCTATTCTGACTCATTTCCCAGGACAAAGTCTTTTATAGGAAGCATTCTATAGTCACAGTTGCAAAAATGTTCCTATGCTCCCAGACAAACTTTGAGAGAGAAATTACAGCATACTCTGGAGTTACTAAGCCCTCCAGAGTTGTTCCTACACTTAGACAAGTGAATATCTGGGGTTTTTTTCTGCTATTACTCGCTATTGAGCTGCTATTGGAATGCTGTGTTCCTATATCCAAATGGACAATGTCTGTTTTCATACTGTAACCTCAGTGCCACTGGACTCCTGCCTGAAAACGGGATCCCACAACATGAACAGGACCCCTCAAGCAGGGACTGGGGGTCAGAGTGATCATCCATCTTCAGTTCAGCTCCTCCCTTTCGAGCCACTATTTACACTACCACTGCTGAATGACAGGAAGGCAGGTAGATGAAAGCAATGACTAGTCTTCAGTAATTGGCAGCATTCAACAAA
This sequence comes from Grallaria varia, assembly GCA_013396735.1. Taxonomy (NCBI): domain Eukaryota; kingdom Metazoa; phylum Chordata; class Aves; order Passeriformes; family Formicariidae; genus Grallaria; species Grallaria varia. Next base: position 522,621 of record VWZG01008382.1, on the reverse strand, counting down.
CACAACTGTTAGAAAAGAAGCTGTGCTTGGCTGAAAGGTCAAGCCCCTGCTATCTCTTTTTCTTGATTATCAAATTGCCATAGTTTGCATTTCGAGGATTTTAATCTCTTCCTTACACCAGGGAAACAACATTTCATTTAAGATAGAGGCCCTTCTTCAACACCTTTTCCACAGCAGGGTGTTGATTTCAATACTGCATGCCAGAAATAATCGATCTGGTTTTATTTCAAGGTTAGCTAAAGGAATTTTATTGTGTTTGAGTAGGGAATTACTGTTACAGAGCAAAAATAGCCTATCCACTCAAAGCAAAAGTGCTTTGGCCTCTGGAGTTAATGGAGAGTCCTCAGCAATCTGTGACAAATATTGCTAATCTTTTGCCTAAAATTAAAAGAATGTAGAAATAACTCGACACCTAAATCAGGAAGTGTGGTTGGCCTCTTTCCCCTTCTTTACTCAGGTTTGGGAGACGTCTCCTCTGAGCAACTGGATTCAAAGCTTCTCTTAGTATTTAAGTTATATTAAAAAAAAAAACCAAGTAATTATGAAATGTTTTTGGTAGGACAAATGAATTGACACCTGATCTTACTTCCCTCATACAGTAGCTTAAGGAAGCTCTATTTGAACAGCCAAGAGCACAACCCATTGAATTTGTACTCCTGCAAATCAGCCAGCATCTATGCACAACCCCAATCACCTTGTTCATGCATAGGTACAGTGACTGTATTTCTGAGGGTGAAAGCAGAGAAACTTCTGTTGCAATGATTTATCTAAACTCCAGACAACAAAACCACTCCCAATTTGTATTTTGTAAGTGCTACTACTTCCCAATTCTGTCTCCACAACCACATCAGCATGGTGTCAGAAGGGAAGATTTTTTCCAGTAATGGGCCATCTGACAGACTTATCAGGAAACTCCAAGCACATCGTTAACATTTTCTACCAGAGAAGTCTTGACAGTGTCTGTGCTCATTCATCTTTTTCCTTCACCCCATACCCAATTTATCACACTGAATACTCATTCCACTGGGCTGCTAGTTCCTGATGAAAAACAGGGACAGTCCAAGTCGCTTCAGGAATATGTCTTACATCCATTTCTTACTTGAATGAAGAAAAGGATGTTTTCTTTGAAGAACTAACAAGTGAGGGAACATTCCAGACATTCTAAAAGAAGTTACCAGTCTTTGGTTATGCAAGCTGAGAGCAACCCAGTCAAATCAAAAGAGATCATCCTTGCCATTTATCTTTGACATCCCTGACAGAGTGACACCTATATTTTTACAAACACTTAATGTAACAGAGATATTCAGAGAGAGATTTACTGTGACTGATTGCAGAACAGGGTAGGAACCTTGTAATGCTACAATTTTTCTTACTCCTTCTCCATAACACAGCTGTATTTTCAATGTTAAGTGGAGCCAAGTGCTACTAACAGAGCATCTGCCTTGCTAAATATAGTGGCTGATGGCCTTTTGTATTGTATTGTTCACTTCTGTGTTTGCCTACTATAAGTCATAAGGGTAAAAACCTACTAAATATTAGACACTTTAAGGTGAAATTAGGGGGGCTGGGGAAGTGTTTCATTTAAAGATTTTCTTTTTTATTTAAATATGCTTGGAGGAAGTGCTGAAGAACTAGATCTCCATGTGACAAGATGGTTTTGGACTTGGTCCAAGTAATATCTGATATTTATTAAAAGAATTATTAATATTAAATTAATATTAAAAGTTTCTTTTTTTGCTAGCAGTAGTAGCCATAGTAGTAATAGTATTTTGCTCATTTGGTTTGTTCTTTTGCTGCTTTGGTTTGAAGTCAGTTGCATACCGTTCTGAGTCTAATACCAAATCAGACATCCATTACATAAGTAGTGCAGCCAAAACGCTTGAAGGAAAAGTGGCAAAACCCACTTCCCTTTCTGCATTGTTATCTTTCTCCTCTTCACATGCATATCAGTTATTCTATAGACTGAGAAGGATTTGTGTCCCAAAAAAGATGAAATAATTGTTTGTGTGCCATAATGTTAATCATCCTTCTAATATAATAATAACATTTGGAGACACTCCCATAACACTGGATGACTTCTAAAGGAATATGTTATTTTTCTTAATAAGAGCTTGCATAAATCATGGTTCAGTCATTATCAAGAACAGTACCTCTGCATGCCATGAATTTGGTCTGCTACAAAAATGTTAGTTTTTATTGACTGATAGACTATGTGATGGAAAAAATTTAATTCTTTGTATAAAAAAAATTTATTTTGTAAACTAAAACAACTGTTTTGACATTTCTCCACAGCTTTGGTTGTGGCAATGCACTCAGCAGAAAAAGCTCTGCGGAAGGAGATGGAAAACTGTTGTTCAATTCAGTATACTACTTCTATAGAACTTATTCTTCATGGTTTGCTTAGCATTAGTAGCTAAATTTGACAGAGGCTTAAGCTGCAAGCTGTGAACTTACACCTAGAATTGTTGAACTTTTACACAGTTAGATAAAAGAGGCCTCAGAGTCAGTTCAATACGGCAACACTTAGATGAAGAAATGCTGCCAGAAGATAACGAAGCTGCAATCATCACAGAAGCAACAACCTTGGACATAAGAAAAGAAACAGTCCACCTAAGCCAATGAAAGGGCCAAAGGAAGAGAGGGAAGACCACAGACACTAATATTACTGTTGGTTCAAACTATCATATGAAGGATGGGGAATGTTAATTGTATGGGTAGAATTTCCTAGGGATTTCTTTGTTCAGGGTCCCTATTCAAAGGCATCCAGCTTAAGCTGCAGTGCTAAGAAAAGAGAACTTTATAGAAAAATTTCCTTTTTGGTTTATGTAATCAGCAGAGGCTGAGAGTCAAACCTTGTTATGATGACTGGCATAATTTCCACAACAAAACGGAGTTTCAAACTCTCCCTCAAAAGTTGGCTGAACCACCGAGCTTCATTAGCAGAGTAATTGCTCTCTGGTTCAGATGGAACAATTGTGATATGGTAGAAATGTAGCATGGTAGAGATGACGTTTAAATAGAGTTTCTTAAATATGCACATTTAGTGTACTTAATTGACTGTAAAATAATTATTCTGTGCTGTATAATTATGCTGTGGCAGGGAGCAAGACTCAAAACATTTCAAAGCCAAATGTTTACTGGCCCAGAATTAAGACATTATTCTCTCCCAAAATATACAATAAAACATCAAAAGTGTTCTGTCTCCACCGTAAAGTCTTTGAATCAGACTTGAGGATATATTTAAAAAGATCCTCTTCCTCTCATTTTCTACCTGTCATCATGATATTTTAATTTAGCAATAGATATGGAAATACACTTCAAATCATGGGTAGGAATGAGGATTAAAATCTCTGTACAGCATCAATGGTTTCATCTAGATCAGAATACATAAAACTGTTCAAGTGAGAATTTCAGTTGGTCCAAGCAGTAGCCATCTCCTTGAGCTGGATGGTGAAGGTGGATAATGTGGCAACGCCCCTTTGAACACTGATCTGTGAAGTGACCAATGTTAAAGATTGCTTGCAAGGAAGATAGGATAGAAATCTGTTTTTCTCTTACCTGAGAATTTTAGCCTAACGCCAGGTGGAGTGGGGGGCATGTTGCAGTGTGAGGGTGTGCTTCTCCCCTGAGGGAGAAAAGCCATCTGGGAGCACCAAGCATAGCTGTATTTCAAAAGGAACAGATTAGAAATCTGATTTTCACAGCTCTCCTCTCCATCTAAACCATTGCTAGTTTATTTTGAAAAGTATCCTCAATGCAAAGTAGTGTTTCTTCACTGATAGGGGATGTCATATTGGCCTCATAATCAGATCTTGTATCCTCTACCTGAATGCTTAGGGAGGAGCACATGGTGTTGAACAACAGTCATGTTTTCAACTTGCTTTCCTGAAACAACAGGTACTAGGTCTTTCCAGCTGGAAATCTTTCATTGCCTCCAATAATGTTTCCAAGCAGTCACATTTATATGGACCACATAATTCTTACTCCTGAAAGCTTTTCTCGGTGTGGTTTGCAAGAAGGACCTACCTTGCAACTACCTAGCCTCATGTTCTGCCCATCAGGGGAAAGTGAATTAATGGAATTAGGACTGCCTCTGCTTATGGGAATCTGCATGCTATCATGTTAAGAAGATAAAATTAGCAGATGGAACAGTGACAACTGCAGATGGGACTGTATTCTAGGTTAGTATTATAATGATCTAGTACTTCTTTCTTTCCACTCCCAAAAAGCTTGGGAGACATCGGTTTGTTAGAGGCAATGTTTCTCTGGGATACTCTGCAAAACAGTGTGCTCACCGTGCACTGCTCATGATGGGAACAACTGACTACCTTCAGCATTGGAACCAGAATTTTTGCTAAGTTCCGTGTCTGGAACTGCACTCAGCTACCTCATTGTGCTTCCTGGAGGCTTATGCCTGCACATGAGGCTTTGGCTTGCCTGGTCAAAATGTTTGGGATTTTTTTTGAAGAGGAATATGTTCTTAAAAAATTCAGCATTGACAATGACTTCAAATATTATGCTATCAACATGGAGGGTTGAGCCCTGAACCAGAGAAAGCATCTGTCCCTTTTCCATGGAGCTAGACGCAGAATTGGTGAACACTCTCTAAAACCCCTCAGCAACAGAAACATCTGGAACTCCACTAGCAATGAGATGAGAGAACTGCAACATTAGCAACCCTTTCAAATAGACAAGGATTGTCATAGGAAAGGAAAAACTAATTTATTCTTTTGATTAATAATAAATCATATTGCCCTTTCAGTAGACATCTTTAATGCTTAATATTTGTCACATAGCTTAGATAACAGAATACCCCAAATACAGCCCATTAGCTTTAAACACTTGAGGACATTAGCAGAACAGGCTTTTGTATGTGAAGAAAAAATGGGAGACAGATTTGATAAATTATTGGTCATGGAGAATTTGAGCAGCCCATCTTCTCCATTCTCAAATGCAATAAATTTTTTAAGATCAGAGTGTATGTCAAATGGAGTTCATAAAGTGGAAAATGACACTATTTACTTTCATCAAATAAAACACTGTCAAAATTTATGGCTCTGCACTTCAGACATCTGTCTGAATGCTACTGTTATTCTGTGTAGCACTTCAGCAACTCAGACTAATAGGGCAATAATCCAAGTTATGCCAGCAGAAGATTTTTTTTTAAATAAATTTAAAAATCATAAATTCAAAAATTGAAGCAGTACTCTAAGTTTTTTAACTGCTGTATAAGGAAAGATGGTGCGACCTTACCTAACTAGCAGAGATGGGAATGAGCTGAGAAACCTGACCTGTGTCACAGTCATCATGCACCTTGGAATGAGATGTGATGACTTTAGCCATCTTAACTTGCAGATACCCACATGCAACGGTAATAAAAATAGTCCTGTTTCAGTTTTGCCAACATGATATTTTGTTGCACAGTATCAGCTGTATTTCTTTAGTATTGATCCAGTAAACACTAGAAAAGTAATGTGTGCTGCATCCCTGTTTCATCTACATTGAGAAAAATTTGGCCTATGAAGTCCCCAGTCTCATCTTTCCAACTAAAACCACCATTAATACTGTGGTAATACAGACAATCATCTTGGTCCACCACAAAACTTTTCCTTTTTATTTTTTTTTTTTGGTGCTTTTCCCCGCTCTGCCCAGCAATGACCAAGTCTGTTTGTCATTTAACATGATTTTCCCTTAGTCTTTTGACTTCCATTATATTTGCCCATTGCCATACCATTCATTAAAATAGATCAATTTTAACAGGGTAACATCCACAAATACCCTAGCCTACTCAAGAAAGTATCCAAGTGCATCAGATGCAGTCTGAAATGTCATCATCAGTCCTGAAAATAGGCTTTAGAGACTACTGTTGGAAAGTGCTCACAGCAAAGTGCATTATTTGTAGGCAGAGATCATTGTCTTTTAATCTCTTTTTAAGGATGTCACAAACTTTTATTCTCTTATCTCTGAGGCCGGGAAATAGATAAGCCTACCACAGGTATGCTTTGGAATGAAGCATGGATGCTCATGGTAATAGTGGAAACTATGAAATAGCTCCCTTGTAAGTGCACCGATGCACAGTGGTGGCTCTTATGTTCTGCATCTGTCCACAGATCCCCTTGTTGCAAATACTTTGATTGGAAGAATCCAGCGTGAATATAGGTTCATCTAGTTAGAAATCCCAGGTGTAAGGTTAATGACATTGTAGGCATTATTCTGACTTACCTCAATAAATCCAGCAGCTTGGTAAAACATCAGTAGAAGTTCCAGTTAAAAATCTGTGCCCTGTATCAGAAGAATAACTTAAAAATATAGGCATCCATACTTGTGAGTAGTTCAGCTACAAACATAGTCAGTGCTCTTAGATGTTTTGTCTGAGCAGCTGGAAATCCTTAAAGGGCTAAATGGTGACTTGGTTGTTGTTTTTCCTACCTGACTCTCTGACTGTAGCTCCCATTTCTTTCCTCCAGTCTGTAGTCAGAGCATCCACCCATTATGTGCGCAAAAAGCACACGGCTGGGTTCTGTGACCTGACTTTCCCTCCAGTAATGCATGTTGAACTGCTTCAAGCCCAGAAATGAACCTCTTCTTGGCCAAAAGACAACAGAAGGGAGACAGAGTAACTTGCATGGATGCAATAACTTTCAGTGTAAAGCCTCCAGCAGCAATAGCTCCCCTTAATGCTAAACTAGAACCAAAGCCAAGTTAGGGAAAACATATATTTCTTTCCTTCCTCTTAAAACAGTTTGGACTGAGGCCCATTTTCTTCTTCCATGCTCTAGCTAGGCATTCTCAGTTAGCATTCTAGCTAGAGGAAATATAGTACCTGCGCTTCCCACTGCTGAAGAGTCTGGGCAGAGATGAGCCACCAGCTCCACCCACACAAAAACACACAAATTCATCTTCAAACTCCCTCTTTAATTTGAGTGGTAATCAGCGTGGGTAGTTACTGTCTGATAATTATATGGCACTGAGATGTTGTTAGCCAGATTTCTCCAATTTCCAGACACTTTATAGAGTTGCGTGATGACAGGAGACGGATTACAGCCAATCATGAGTCAGAGACTGCGTAACATACTCTCTAAAAGGAGTCTGACACTTTTCAGCAATGCAACAGGGTGCAGAATCTCAAGTGTGAGCAAATAAGGTTGGTTCCAGAAAATATGGGCCTGTGTGATCAAACAGCTTACAGATTACACCAAACAGAATGCTGCCATTAATATTTATACACTGAAACTTGAGATCTGTGACTCAAGGAAGGACAGCAATAGCTTGCAATAAATAACTGAGAAGGGCTGTTTATAGTACTGCAAAAGAAAAGTAAAGGAAACGTCTTTTTTCCACGCATGGTCTTTGAAAATACTTAAGAATGCATATCCTACAAGCCTTTGCAAATGCCACATGCAATAAGGATTTTCTTTTTTATCTTGGGACAATAATTCATCTCTTTCTGGTGAACCTTCTCAGCAGCACTAGAGACTGAGACAGTGAAAGACTCAAAGCTTAATTTATCAGATTATAACCATGAAAAGACATTCAAGACACAGGGAGCTATTAGCTTGGCCTGTCCATATGCTGTCACGACGTGCTTCATGCCCTTACTTCAGTAACTGACAGGAGTGTTTAATGGAAGCTCTCACTTCTCAAAACAAAAGCCATCCGTGCTGAAATCAGTATGGGTTTTGCCACATAAAAGCACTTGCACAGGACAGGAAGATAAGAATGCTGTCACGGGTGTGTACACCACCACTTGCTCAACTGGTGCTTGTTCTCATCCACACAGCTCACCTACAGACTATTGGCTATGGATCAAAACTTTCCTTCTTGTAAGTCCAGGGTGTTTCCGTCTGTACATCACAAAATGTGGAACTGAACCTCTTCATCTTATTAGTATACTTGCAGGAAATTATTTTTGAAATTATCAGATGTTTCAAATTCACTCTGACATTTAATCAGCTACAAACACAGTTTATTGCTTCGTGTGTTCAAGTGCCATGAACATTATCCCTTGAATAGCACATATCTTGTTCTATGGTTTAATTAGTTACTGTTAAAAGACTTTATCTTATTGTATTCATGCTTGTCTAGAGTTTCTATTTGCTGTAATTAGCAGATAAAATAAAAGTATAGAGTATTAGCAGAAATCAAGTGTGTATAATTTCATCCATTCTAACAATTTACAAATAGCAATATTTTCCTAGGGTAAATAAAAAGAGCAGGTTTTGAAAAAATTAGCAGGCTCTGACATTATCTTAGAGGACAAAGGTGTAGGCAAAGCAAACAGCATTCTGGGTTTTTTTTTTAAAACACAGCAATTGTTCAGAACTACAATGTGTTGGCACCCTCTACATTTCTCAGATTCCGAGGAAGTTGTGCAAAATGAGATACTCTGCTCTTGTTTCAATGATGGAACACAGTAGGTGGGTTTCTCTGCAGTTCTTTATATGGTTCTATCTAAATCTACTCCAGCCAACACCAGGAGAAGGGTTGGGTTTCAACAGTCTTGTCCACCAAGGTGGGTGTGTGTTTGCCGCTACCTCAACAGTCTGTACAGCTTGCAATAACATGGTCACACTCACTGTGCATAGTAAAGCTGGGAAAGCAAATATTGATCTTCTCTCTTTATCCTAAATGTGGTGTAATATACACTGGAAGAGACAGATTATGTCTTCATTCCAATAGTTCCTACGTGTTGTACTTGAACGTAATTACAACCTAGCCCAGCTCATCAAAGCGAAGAACAGACTTCTTGTTCTGCATAGCTCAGTGGTCCTCTGTACTGCAGACACTGGGGAATCTATGCTCTATTTATAAGCCTCTCAGAAGGCAATTTAAAACAATCTGGTTTTCAGTAAACTAAATTCATGAAACAGTGACCCACATTTCCATTGCAAAATCCAGGGGAAATGAAATTTGGAGATAGATGAAAAGTAATTCAGTATGGGCCTCTTCCAGTATTGCTATCCCTAGAAACTGATATAACAAGAAGTGCTTTCTGGATTACAACAGTGTGGAGGATGCCTGAAACTTTCTGCTAGTGCAATGCATTAATAATGTTTAAGATATCAATTCAGCAAACATGCATTGAGACTAGAAGGATGTAGATGTATTCTTCATCACCAAAGTCTGAAAATACAGCTGGGTAAATTCTTTTCACAAGGTAATAAGCTCAAAAATGTGATTTCATGAATTTTTGGGCTGAAGTTGACAAAATGTTTTGAGGAAAAAATTGTAGGCTGTAACATCAAAGCATTTTAGTGTTTTCTAAAGTAGAGTTTTCCACTTTTTTATTTGAGAGTGCTGTTCATAATTCAAAATGGGGGATAAAAATCAACAGTCTGAAGCCCTACGAGAACTCATTTACTTTAAGGCTTGCCAACATGTTGCAAATACACTCCACTCTTTCCCACTGGATTTTTGGTTTAACAAAAGTTTGTTTTCTATCTGTCCAACCAACACTTTCTTTTTTATTTCATCACTGCCATCATCACTACATTTTTTCACTCTCTGTTCTTTTTTTTTCATTCTTTTCCACTGTCTTTGTGTTGCAACCAGATTATAAGGGAGTTTCAAAATCTATCAGGTCACAAATGAAAGTTAAACATGCTAATGCTAACATTAATATTTTTAAAATGTTTGCAGGCAGGATTAAAATGCAGCAACTCCTTTGACAAAAAAAAAGGCTGATCTGATCAATCCCACAGCCAAGCTTATTCACCACTAGCTTTTTTTTAGGGGAATTGGTTTTTACTCAGCAATATTCTCTTGCACAGGCAGGCTGGAGACATTCATTGCACTGATCTCCTCTCTGTCCCTTTCCTCCTCCAGCTCCCTCCCAGCTCATATCACAGCTCATGTCTGGCTGCAGTGGCTGCATTCTCATAAGTCTACATTTATCATTCTCTGCCCACCTATTGGAGTTGCTTCTGTAGTCACAATTGAGTTTATTAATTAGAGTCATCTGTGGAGGCACAACTCATCGCTGCTCCCTGTTCTGGGAATTCACTGGAGAATAACATCCATAACCAGATCTTCCAGAACATTTGTACATGGAAATGCCTTGAATGGTACTCCTAGCATACATTTTTCTCTCCCACCGGCATGCTGTTGACCTTCAAGATCTAGATTATTTATCTGATTTCAGACTAGTTCTGCATACTATTTGTTTTACTACGTAGGAGAATGTAGTTTGACCCATTATTGTATCTCTAATGTAGGAAACACTCTTTTTTTTTTTTTTTTCCTTCCAAACAGGAAAAATCAGATGGGGTTATTTTGAGAGCTTAATGAAATACATTAAAATAATCTTTAAATAAACACATTTAAAGACTTTGTAAAAAAAAAGAATAAAAAGCAATGGAGAAGACATTAATTGAAATATTCTACAGTAATTGAAATATTCTAATTTCAAATTTATTACTTTTGCAGATGTTGGCACTGCATATTGTAACAAAATTAGTCAATTTCTTATCCACATTATAAATATCAAGGATCACAGGGTTAAGAGTATGAAATCCCTTCAGCCTCTGTTGCATTCCAGGCTATATTTATTTTTATTTATTAAATTTGAGAACTAACACGTACTGAGCTTATTAAGTCTTACCAAATAAACTGCATATTGATAAAGGGAAGATACGGTAGCCAATATAAAGATCTAGTGTTCAGTCATTCTGAATATACTAGTATCTGTTCTCTGCTCTTTCAGGCAATTGTCCTAAATTGTAGTTTAACAAGAGCATCACGATCCTGTATAGGAAGCAATGTCATTGAAAGTACTGATGTGCCCGATGTTAATGCATCTCTTTCTCATATAACTTTTTTCTGTAATGAATTGATACTTGTGTTACTTATCTGCTGGCATATGTTTTCTATACTTTCATTGTCAGACATGATTTAGATTTCCAGGAATTTGTATTGGTCCTGGACAACCAGATCATAGAAACGAGTTTCAGCAAGGCACTCTGCAGAAGATCCTCAGAGATTCTACTACAATTTTAAGTAATTTTGAAAATTTCCAACCCACACATTGACTACAGCTTCTCTACTTGACCACACAAGTCTCGAGTCTCACCAACTGCATGGTTACAGCAGGCTTATTCTCTCATGCATCTTGTTTTGGAAAACAGTTTTTTAAGCAAATACTTGCTTATGCAGGTGTTCAGAGTAATCAGGTATCAGAAGCTGTGAATATCACTGGAAACACTGGCCCATGTATACGTAGGGAACACCTTTCTCTCTTCTTAGTTTAAATTCCCTTTGACACTTTATAGAGTACATCTCATCAATACACTCAAAAGGTCCCAATGACAAAGACAGAGGCTTCAAACCAGAAAACATTTTCAGTCTAGTGTAATTTACACAGCTTCACCAAAGCTGTCTTCCGCTGATTAACTAGTTTATCACTCAAACCAGTCATTTAATAGTCCACAAAAGTCTGTGATAAAATGCTCTGTGTGCAATTATTGTAATTAGGCATACCTGTCATTTTAAATCTGATTCCTCATGCATCTCCAGAGATTTAATCATTCAAGTTAGATCACCAAGTAGCTGGTTGAGTTAATTACTTGAATAATCTACAATTCAGACACTTAATATTATACCTACGTATTCCCATGTGTGCCTGCATTTTCTGCTCAGTTCTGCAGAAGTTTGGCAATGCTAAAGGGAGTCTTTCCTGTTGGTTGTAACAGTACAAGATAAGGGTTCTGTTAATCCATTGCTGCTGTGGATTCTTCAGTCCCCAGATAAAATGGGGAACCTGACTGTACATCTGGGCAGTCAGAGCAAGTTACACAATCAAGAGATGAAAAACTGAGGCTACATAAAGTTGAACAATAAAGTTTAATCTCGAGTCGTCACTTTTAGAACTGTGTGGTGGTTTGACCCTGGCTGGATATCAGGTGCCCACCAAACCCACTCTTTCATTCCCCCTCTTCAACCAGACAGGGTAGAGAAATATAACAAAAGGCTCATGAATCAGGATAAAGGCATATGTCAGACATAGGGGAAAGCTGCTGGCAGCTTCTCACAGAACCCATCCCTGTAGTCCCCACCCTGGTACAAAAACCTTGCCACAGAAACCAAATAAACACTGAAAATAGAAAGACTCTGTCTCAGTTGCAGGTCCTATGAACAAATCCAAGATTCCTTCAGGTTTCAAGTGGGAATTTTTCAGTCTAGTGGTAGAATCTGGAATTAAAAGGTACTCAGAAGAGTATGAAAACAAACACCTAAAGCATTTAAAGGAGTTCAGAGAGACCATCATGGTAACTCTCTTGTTTAATGGTCTCTACTCTAATACCTCCTTTTAGGGAGAAGCATTGGTTACCTAAAGCAGTTGACGTAATAAACATATGAACCACTCATTCTTTGCTGAAGGAGGAAATAACTAAAATGTTCACAAAGTGTGGGGGTTTTTTTGCTGAAAAAAAAAAAAAACACAGATGGAAGAATAGCACCTGAAGATAAAAGACAGAGATTTTTGGATATTACAAACCAGCAATAGCCCTGGCAGCCCTGGCATAGGCTTTGCTGTGACCCAACTACTTCTAGAGCAGAGAAATGTCAAAAACACTGAAAGACCTATTGGTAGCGTCCCTTGAAAATTTCAGTGTACTTCCTCTTCCTCACTCTTCTTCCTCCTCTTAATTTAGGAGAATCACCCCTTCCCTTCACTCTAGATGGGGATCACTGAGATCAGGAACAGGCAAGGTAGTTCCTGACTGTACCAAAAAGTTTTCTGCAGATGACCCAAGATAGCAGTAGAAGAATTAAACCCTTGAAATCAAAAGGACAAATAAGAATGCAGCATCTATTCAAGAAATGAAAACAGTCCTCATGATCTGCACTGAGGAGGAAGAAGACAGCTGACCTGTGATCTGTAATGTCTGGAGGTTTCTGTTTACACTTAACCTTTCCTTCCTTTTAGAAGAATTTTGTCGTTCAAAATAAGACACGAAAGAAGATTCCAGCTTTCTCCCACATAATAAAAGTAGTAAAACAAGATGTTCATAAAGGTCACTATGCCTTAGCAGAGGAGGAGAAATGGATTTCTGTTATTGGCCTTCTCTTCTCTGTCTGCTTTTGAATGAATCACATGCTGACATAATTTGAACTTAGAGGACACTTGATAAAAGGATAAAGCATTTGTTTACCCCACTGTGCTTGCAGACTATACTGGCGGAGGCATGGCTATTTACAGAGGGGTGGGTGATGCAATCCACCCCTGCACTTTTTAGCAAGTGCTCAGGAATCTGTAAGGGCTTGGGAGCACCATGAGACTTTCCCCCTCCTCTGTGTATCTTGGGACTGGAAGCAAAGAATATGTCTGCCACAGCCTTGTGTGCCCTCTTCCTGATCTGCAACAACAAAGAGGTCAAGGGCTAACCTGGGAAACTGCAGAGGCTTCATCCCACCCTCAGGTTGTTTACATGTGTCCTTTGCAATTGTAGCTAATCCTCAAGAGAGTGCCTGTAATAACCCAACCTTTCCTCACTACAGGGCAAATAGCCCATCTTTTAGGTTGCCAAGTGTGAAACTGTATTTTTTACCAAGTATTTAGCACACAATTTTTGCAAGTGGTGATGTGCAGCAGGCAGTTCATTAAGATGTGTATTCATCTAATTAATTGAGTGTTTTCCACTTACGCTATCATTTGACCAAAAGCCAAATGTGAACTTACGAGGTAAGCTACATGCTATGTTCACAACATCCCCAGTCTTGCAATACACTCACAGAACTATGGATTACAAAGGCTGACGTGACCTTAGGAGACAGATTCAAATTGAATAGTTATGATCTGCATTTTCACTGTCACCTTATGCATTCCTGAGGCTGTAGTCACATGACCCTAGTCAAAGGGAGTCCTTGCTAGGGTAAATTTATTTTGTGCCAATAGCAGAAGATAAGAATAATACACATATCACCTTTTATTGAAACCATAAGTTAAATCAGCTGCGTACATGTATAAAAATGCACATCTCTGAAGAGAAATAAGAATAGTGAAGGTATTGCGTAGCACAAATAAAGGTGGGGAAAATTAGGGATGCCACCTGAAAAATGGTAGTTCAGGGAAGTACACTGAGCCTGAAATTTTGCAGCACTCTGAAGTTTAACCCCTGACCCTTGGAAGGTGTGTTCTTTGCAGTTACTACATATCTATGAAAAAACGTGTTTTCTGGGGAAAACGTGACTGGCTTCTTGTTGGATCTTCATATTTTCTTTCCTGTAGAGAAAAGGAAATAGAGACTCCCAGGCTAAAATTTTAAAAACAGCCAACAAGGGTCTACATCTAATCCTGCCGCGGCAAATAGAATTCTTACATCAGATTTCCGGAAAGGAGCAGTGTTGCATCTGCAGTGGATGGTTTAGAAAACACTGTCCTGCTGTTTTCAATTATTCCTTTACAAAATAATTACCTATATCTTATGTTCTGCATATTGTTTCACAGCCTTTGTAAAATGCTCAGGAATTTACCATTAGAAAAGCTTGACTTGCATTTTCCAACATGGGAAAGAAACCTACCAAATACAGTATGTCTAAACTTAATAACATTTCAAATTTCTATTTGCCTGGGTTGTCAATTGATAGCTGGCTGAGCTCACAAAGTCAAACACTCATCTGCATGTGTCTCCACAGCTAAATTCCACCAAGCCAGCTTTTTACCGTCCTCACTCAAGGAGCTCAATTCTTTTCCCTGATTCCAGCAAAAGTGACTCCCAAACAGAGCCCAGTGCACTTCTGTTTTCCATAAGTAATGTTTTCAAATTGACAGCCTAATGCCTTTGAAAAAAAGACTTCGCCATTTTTTTCACAGCACTTGCTAAGGTAGTTCTAGTTTCTCCATAAAGTATATAATGTGCAATAACATTTATTTCAATATACATTTTGAGGTACAGAAAAACTTGTAAGGAATAAAATCTGTTACTTTGCTCCTGGTCAAGCACAAAATACCTATTATGAATTTCCCCTTTCTGTGTGTGCCAGGCTATTCTTTTCTTCCAGCTTTGCCTTCAAAATTATGCATTCAATTCCCAAGTAATGTGACAGAACACTGTTGGCTCAATGGGAATCAATGAATAAAGAAAAAACATCCATTTCACTAGGAGCAAAAGATCTGATGGGAAAAAGTGGTGGCTCTGTTTCTCAAAAAGGCCAAAATGGAAATCATAGGCATAGGTAAGAGAACACTATGCAGACAAACTAGACCAGTCTTCAACCCATCGGGTTTTTGGGGTTTTTTTTGCCATCTTATCCACCTCTCTTCCCCCACCAAAAAATCATAGTCTATTTTAAGTGTCCTTTGGACAGATAAATACTCCAATTTTCCCAAATGAGGGATGTGATCATCTGAAGCATTTCTGTTGCTAAGAAACTTGTTAACATTAAAGCCAGGACAATGTATTAATCAGCCTCCAGCATTGGTTAAGGCATGCTCCTGGTGTCCTGCGCCTTCTGCATTCTTGTGAATTGGCTGGAGGCTGAAGGTAATAAACTGGTTCCATTCTCTGAAGTGTTTGCAAACAACAAACTAACCTTTTCACCTCTTTGCAAGCTCCCAGGAAAAGGGCTGGCTGGCTAAGTGAAACAAAGCGTTGGCTTCTTATAATAGGGAGCTTCACCCAAAGTGGACAAAATTGAAAAATACTAGGTGGTTATGTCAGGAATCTTACACTAAACAGTCCTGCAGAACTTCTGGGTTAATTGCTTGTCTATAGCTGGACAGAGTTCCACACAGTTCATTCAATCACCTGTTTTAATAGAGAATGTAACTTTTTAAACCACAGTATCAAATTTCAAAAATACTGAAAAGAAAGTGCACACTGTGGTCTGTATAAAAGTTTTACTTAGAGAAAATATGATGTCCCCATTTAGTACTGATTACTGTGGCATAGGTTCAATGAGTTAAACGATGCATGCTTGAAGAAGTGGTGGCTGATTTTTTCCAGAGAATAAATAGGATACTAGGCTTTTAAGACTGGACAGTTCATTTGTATAAGTCTATAATTCGAGAAAAGCACCAGGGGTTAGTAACCTGAGCAAAGGACCGGTCACTCCCTGCATAGCTTGCACAAATTTTAAATTTTTTTTCCCTTGGTTGGGGGTGGGCGATAATCAAGGCATTGTGAGCAAAAGCACATTGAGAATAATACCTTTCAGTCTATATAGACTTTCCCAAGAGATCAGTGATGTTCTTGAAATGGCTGAAATTTGGACCCAGTTCCAACTATTTCCTGCTAGTAAAGATATTGTATTTCTCTAAGACTAGGACACACTGACCTATACTCCTGTCTCCACATATGGTGTCCTTTATCCAGAGAAACTCAATAGCAGTGGAACACCTTGTGATTGATCTCCTTTGAATGTTAACAAGCAAAGAACATGCCATTAATAAAATCCAAAGTATGAAAATCTGTCTGTCATCCATATGATGAATCTAGTCCATAATTCCACAAATCAAATCCCTCTGTGAAAGCAATGGCTGTTCACAGAACAATTTGTGAGTTCAGAGTAAATCAAAAATGAAGGACAGCCCAGAAGCTAAACATTGAGTCCATCTAATTTAAAAAACATTTCAGTTGCTAGGTTGGATTATTCACACAAAGTGTATAGCTTGCTTATCCCTACAACTACAGGATGGAGTCAGCATTTAAAACACTCCTTCCAGCAAAAAGTGGGTACTTGGCACAGCAGAGAAAATGAGCCATCACAAAAGGAGTGAGTTTGATGCGGACATCTGCTGTACACCCAACCATAGACTCTGTGCACCCACCACAGCTTGCTTCTTCAGAAAGTGTTTTTCTTCCAAACTGGGGAGAGAATCTTGCAGTGGTGGGGCCAAGCAAGAGAAATAAAATGGCCTTCTGAAGGCTGTTCTGACTCACACAACAAAAGATCCCCTATTTCTACAGAGCTAAGGGGCTTAGACTTAGCCTGAGCTACTAATGATATGTAGCTTACAATTAAGAAACCACTAATGAGAGGATTTAAGATCAGAGGATCTCTTGAGTTACAATTTATTTTGGTTGATTTTTTTCCTGTCATTTTTCCAGCCAAAAAGAAGATACCAATATACTGCCTAACTTTTTTTTTGCCAAAATAAATAAATAAATAAATAAAATCAGGGCAATCTGCAATAAAGGGTCCTTTAACCTCTAAACTGATCATAAGTATTCAATCATCTTTCACCATTCTGGTGCTACACCTTTCTTTATGTGTGAACACAAATGAAATCTGGCAGATGCACAGGTGGTGAATTTGTTTTCAGATGGGTTTTCAGATGGCTTTCCCCCTCCACCCCAGGAAGAATTTGGGTTCCCAGGCAGCTAAACTTATGCCACCTAACTAGTGCAGGAAGAAAGGTGTGAAATTGAAAGCAATGAAAAAACCCTCTATGATTTTACAGGTAAGAGTTAGTTTTCCAGAAACAGCATCTTGTGTTTGTTTCAACAACTCTTTCATATAAAACTTAGAAATAGCTTCATGAGGGCAGACAAGACTAGGGCCTTTGCCACCTTAGTGGTCTGCCTGCTATGTCACCCTGTCTGCTTCCTCTCCTGTTACTGCCAGTCCCCGAGATTTGAATTCCCTTTTGCTAGATAGGCTTTTCCATCTCAAATAGCCTCTTGTCCAGCAATTAGGGAACTTCCCACAGTGCCAGCCCTTCTCCTCCACCCTCTGCTGCATACCTTTATCAACAGTGCTAACCTCTACACTACTACAGAAATGGTGAACTGTATGTTCAGCTTTTGATAGCAAAGACTGAGCCCAGTACCTTATCCTAAGCACAGGATAGCTTTTTGATCCTTTCTAGCTTTTCAGATGCACCAGATTAAAAAAAAGGCGTTTTCCTGTCAATCCCCTCTCTTCAGTATTTGGTATTAGACAGTATGAGCATTCCTCATCTATGTTCTCTGTTGAAATCCTGTTCTGAGACATGCAGAGACCTCATCTCTGGTTCCCATCTCAACACTGTGGCCATGTGCTCCTAGGGCCTGGCTATTAAACTCTAAGATGTTATACAAATGATCAGTGCAAAATTGAAACTACTTTTTTTTGTTCTCTCCTGGACCATCTTTCTTTAAAATCTCAGAGAGAGTTTAGTGTTATCTTCATGCCACACAGGCTTGTGCAAAGCCTTATGTTGTCCTTGTTACAGTGGTGAGTGAGTATGGACAAGCATCTTCCAGGGAGTGTGAAGATACCAGGTGATACCTGCCTGGACCAGCTCAGCCCGTGAGCCCCAGCCACCCACACACAGCCCATTCTGGCACCCTTAGAGCCCCAGCCAAGCCACTGCTCTTCCTCAGTAGATGGGTGCAACAGCCAGGGTACCCTATGGATCATCCACATGGTTCAAGCTGAACTGTAGCAATCCACACGGGAAGTCCTGTCCACTCACTGTGGTGCCTAACCCCAAATGTTTTCTGGCCATTGCAATGCCTCCAACACTTTTGAGCATGAAGTGCGTTAGCTGAGAGGAAAGACCTGGTAGAAGGGTGGGAAACAGCACTCTGTTGTCTCTATTTAATCATCACCATATTTTGTTCATTGTCTGAAGAAACCACTGAATTCAATATTGATACAAGGCTAAAAGCAATAGTAAATCAGAATAATATTTTACAGATCAGGCATCAGTGGAACTGAACACTTACCTAACTCCATAAAGATTTCATGCATCAGCCTGTGCTTGCCAGAAACAAAAAACCAGGAGAATCTCCAAAATAAAAAGCCAGTGTCTGGTTGAACCATTAAAATCTGACAGGAAAGCAGAAAACCTTGTATGGGTAAAAATCAGCTGCTAGAGGAAAGGAGAATAAGGCAGAGGATAGGATAGCTGAGCCCTCAGAAGCAGCTTTCCAAGAGCCCAGCGCAACAATAAGATATTAAGGAATAAATTTTGTAGTAAACAACAAACAGAGGTGATCAGGGGAATGCAGGGATTGATAAAGAAAATAAGTGTTCATGAAGACAATAACCTTGCAGATTAAACACTAACCTTGTGTCAATCAGGGAACACAAGACATGGCCTTAGAAAACCACTACCGAAAATGAAACCACACCTGCACAAGCTGTGAAGATAAATAAAAGCTTTTGCAGTCATATAAAGCAGTAATCTTTCTGAGGGAACACTGTAGTCTTTGAAAGACAGGGCAAGCACACAGAACCAGGAATCTCAATTACTTCCTTACATCTATGCTCACCAGGGATATTGAAGGAAGCAGGAATAATTTTCATGCATGCAAACAGGGAAGGATAAAAATAACAAGTGAGGAAGGTACTAGAAAAATCAGAAGGGAACTAGACCAGTCAGAAAAATTCCAGGCAGGTTCAGGACTTGACAAAATAGGATCTCAGAAGAAATTAGAAGAGAAACAACTTGCAGATATTTTCAATGTTTTCATTGAGGGTACATAGGAACTAGAGAGAAATTAATCCGACCTCCCCTGTTTTAGGATGCTAACAAGGAAGGAACCATGAAAAGACAGCCATTTACAAAAAGGTTAACAAATCTTTTCCAGTGAAGGCATTAGCTGATTTTGCTATCTCTTGGTTAATGATATGAATGAACTATTTTGTTTTTTTTAAAAAGTAAATAATTAAATTGCACAACAAAAAGCCTCAAAAGAATAGAGGTTTTAGGTCCAAATGAAGTTCAGAAAGATTGTGGAAGTGCCAAATCTTACTTGAAAGCATGTCCTTCATAAACAAGTATAAAAACAATAGAAGATAACACTGTCACTGTTAATGGGGGACACTTGGATATTTTTAATCTTGAGGCGTCACTAAAATGTAGTAGCTGCTATGAAACATGACAGATCCCTGGTTTGTCTCTTTATTGGGGAGCATGAATACCACCGAACTTGTGCTGAGTGCTAGAATGGGAAAGTGCTTTGCATATTGGATCAGATACTGTCTCTGAAGAACTGATGCCAGTCGTCCTGCCAACTCATTGTTTTATACTAATATCACAGCTTTTACTTAAAATACATCTATGAGGACAAATTTGAAAATATGAACCAAGAATGCCCTGAAGGAAAATAAGGAGAGACTCAAACTCTTCTTTTTTAAAAAGATATCTCATGTGTCCTTTAGTTAAATCACGTTTTTGTTGGGCTGATTTCTAATTTTTTTGTTTTCTACTAGAAAAGTTGCCTGTAAAATAGAATCCTGCAAAATAGAATTTGAACATTAGAAATAACATACCTGCTCTGCTTATTTTCAGTCACCAAGGATAGCAACTGACATTTTCAAATACAGTTCCTTTGATTGCTGCACAAAACTTTGTGGCTTGCTTCAGTCCTGCTGCGTGACTGCTCTAACCTTGGTGGGTTTACATATGATGTTTAAAACCAGATGTATAAACCAAAAGAAGAAAAAGAGCATTTTGGCAGACCACTGAGCAGTAAGTAGTGCTTTACTTGGGACCTCAGTAGATTTAAAAGCATCTGCATGAGCTTTTCTGGAAAAAAATACAGCAAAAAATACCTGTGGGTGGAAGTGATGCCTTTTTTCAGCTGTTTGTGACTTCCAACTTTTGAGGACTGCCAGAGATGCAGAGACAAGCCAGCACAATGTGTATATCACAAGAGCTTCTTTCGAATTATAGTGACTTCCTCTAGTCACTCTGTAAGAGTTAGCACCAACCAAAATCTCTGCAGCACTGCATGGAGATATTACCTGTCTTCTGCAAAATCTGTTGTGATGGACCCCAGAACAGTCAGAAAAAAGGGGGTGTAGAGCTACATGCCACCATAACAACATTGACACCCAGGATTTAAGGCAGGTTGAGGAGCTCTCCCTGCAAATTTTAAGAAGTGCAGAAGTGAAAAAAAAATCATTATTTCATTACATATTTGTTGGGGACCTAGAAAGACCCTGTGAATGCTCACTTTTTCAATACTAATGTTCCTAACACTCCCAACATATTCTTCACCCTCTTCATAATGATGGAAGATACTGTATAGGTTTACATTCAGAAACACCTTATTGCTGTAAGTAGGTCCCTGAGAACAACAGCTTCTGTGTTCTAAACACTGCTGCTCCTATTTAAATATTTAAAGGCT
Source organism: Grallaria varia (assembly GCA_013396735.1). Taxonomy (NCBI): domain Eukaryota; kingdom Metazoa; phylum Chordata; class Aves; order Passeriformes; family Formicariidae; genus Grallaria; species Grallaria varia. Next base: position 501,559 of record VWZG01008382.1, on the reverse strand, counting down.
TTTAGGAGTTTCTGTAAAAATTTTGAGAGCAAGACAAAAGCTGCCTGTTGAAACTACATCACACACAGAGCCTTGTCCTTTCTCGCTTCTGCAATACTTTTCTAGGCAGTGTTGCAAGGACTTCAGCAGTAAAGTCCACTGGGTCTCAACTGGCTGGACAAAGCACCCAATGCCAGGCTTTAATTGCTTTCATTTGCATGACAGCTGTTCTCCACACTGCAGTAGCATCTGCACTGCCAGATATTGTCCACTTGGGTTTAAACTTCACCATATCAGTAGATGGTCTAAGTATTAGCATGTCCATAACAAAGCAAGAGATTATTGTCATTGTCATTGCTATTGTTGATGATTATGTTGTTGTTTTTGTCATCATCATCATCATCATCTAAGAAGCTGTTAAAAAATGCTAGTCTAATTAAACTGAGGAATAGTTATATTTTCTGAAATTATTGGAATTCTTTACCAGTTTAAGTATGGGGGAAAAACAAACTTAATCTGAAGGCACCTTCTGCAGTTGCCAATTTTGCCAACCATGCTGTTGGTGAATATGCCAGGAATGTATTCTAGAAACTTATTGTGAAAAAAAACCAAACAAACAAACCAACCAAACAAACAGCCAGAATGCAAATAGACTTGAAAACATTATTCCACATGCTATGAACACTACTCAGCTGAGACTGGCATCTTTGTTCTCTCAGAGTTTCTTTAAAAAAAAACTTTTTTTTTTTTATTTCTTAGAAAATTTACAATTAGTCCTCAAATCACAGAATCATTGGGGCTGGAAGGGACCAACCCCCTTGTCAAGGCAGGGTTACCTAGAGAAGGTGGGGTCTGAATTTCTCCCGAGAGGAAGAGTCCCTGACCTCCCTGGGGAGCCTGTTCCAGTGCTCTGCCACCCTCAATGTAAAGAAGTTCATGTTGACATAGAACTTCTTGTGTTTTAGTTTATGACCATTGCTCCTTGCTCTATCACTGCTCGCCACTGAAAAGAGTCTGGCACCATCTTCTTGATGTCTGCCTTTGAGATATTTACATGTATTGATGAAATAATCTATCAATTGTTGGCTTGACTAGTAGTTTAGGATTTGCTGAAGCCAAATTTATTCACTAAACCAAAAGGCTGGCTATATGCAAAAAGTACAGTAACAGAAAACCCTTGTTTTCCTTTTCCCAAGACTACTTGAAGGGTAAGCATTTTGACAAACTTCAGAAAATATGGAAATCTATCAGAAACTCCAGTCTACCTATCCAGAAGTGACAAAACAGCCAGGTTGTGAATCCTGCAAAGTATTGCTCCTTTATGGCTGTGCTGAAAGGATCACATAAGAACAAGTGTCAGATCAACAAGAGATATAAAATCAACCAGTAGATATATGGAGAGAATACAGCACATGGAAATGTGGTGAAACACTGTAACTATTAAAGAAAAGGCATATGCAATTTATTTTAACAATTAACCTGCAGAAGGAGTATTCAGCTATACTAATTTCTCCCAAAGCTTTGCATTAAAGAGTATGTGTTTAACATTAAGTCAGATTTTCCTATGCCAAAAGCAAAAAGTGACATGGTTTCCAGATGTAGATTTTAGTAGATCATGTCTCGGGTAATTAAGGGCTGTCAGATCTGAGTGGGTTAGTAATTGAAGCTGTATAGAACACAATTTATTGCCAAACAATACCAGACCTTTAGTGAAAACCAGAAATCAGAGCTCTCTAATACAGGCTTTTCATTCTGGGAATAAGCTTGGAGGTATGGATTGAAAACATCAGATTTCCTTTCCAAATAGGAAAGTTAAAACAAACAAAAAGCAGTTCCCTGGAACATTCTTTATTTGGGCTGTGTTGTTTGTTTCCCCACATTCCTGTGCTTGCTTGCTATTTTCTTTTGAAAAACATGTACAAATTGCGCAGTTTCCCTAACCTACTCTACTTAGTCAGAGGAGACAGACCTGAACATCAACTGTTTGTATTCAGCTCAGTGCTGCTCAAAATAGTTTATAGTTGAGTATAAACTGAACCATCAGAAATAGGATCTCAATCCTTTGAAACATCAGCAGATCAAGTTCACTGCACAAGCAGGAGTTGAATTTTCAATCCAGAAGGCTGCATCATTCTCAAAAGCTCAAGATTATTTAGGTGAGCTGATTTACTAACATGGCAACTAAAGAGATTTGTGCTCCTAAGTTTGATTTATACTTTAGATTCACCTTGTCAGACTGGCTGTAAATATTATCTGCTAAGAGCAACATTTTACATGGTCCTTTTTCAGTTTGCTCAGATTGCTCAGAAGCCTGCAGTAAGGTAAGTCATCTCAAATATCAGACTCAAATTCTGTTTTGTCCTGGGCCACCATGTAGGAAAGCAAAAAGGATACTGGCCAATGGGATGTTGGCAACTGGCAAGAACCTGACCCGGGATCTGCAAAGGCTAAGCAGGTGTCCCAGTTCAGGATATCCCTGTTTACCTGCTTCACAAGTGAGACCGGCCCATGGTGGAAGGAAAGGAGCAGATCATTGGCTGGCCTCTCCCTCTTCTGATAGAAGAATTAATTCTCTGAAATCAAGTGCAAAATGGTCTTTAACTACCTTTAACTATCTTTGCTTTTACTCTCAGGGACAGAATAAAATGGACACACCCTTCTCTTGGTCTGCCCTAAAAAAAAAAAAAAAAAAAAAGTGACTTCAGCAACTTTGACACATTGGTGTTGAAGATAAATCAGAGAGCAGAGAAAGGCAAAAAAGGGCTCTTTCTATCCAAATCCTGTCAGGCAGCTTCACAAGTTGTTCTTTCACAAGTTCACACCTTTAATCTTTTATTGTTGACTAAATCTGAATATCACAATGAAAAAAAACAAAGTGTTGAGATGAAGAATCTTTTGATTTTTTTTTCCTTTCATATTCTGAGTTTAAAAGTTGATGGGAATATTAATGAATGAATAAAATAGAAACACATTTTAGAGAGAAGGCAACTTGTTTTCAGTGAGGTTTGGAAGTACGAGTTGCAGTTCAGGTACATAACATGAACTTAAAGTAATGATCTCCAGACAGCTTCCCACAGGGAAATTGGTGCTATATATAACAAAGCCAGTTTGCTACAGATTTTTCTGTCTTCTACATGCTTGAAGTTCATCAGAGCACAAACAGAAAATGTAGCAAGGACAGACAAAGTTCTTGCAAATGGCAACATTAAAAGTCTGTCTCAGAACAATATGTCTTCTTTCCTTTTGGCCCCAGCTGCCGACTGGGTTAAGCACAGGGTATGTCTATGCTACATTTTCATACCTTCTCTGAACTCAAGTTTCCATAAAGAGATGTCACATTTCTTCAGGTGGGAGGCCTTATTTCAGCAGTGGTCAAGGACAGGTCTTGTTTGCAGCTGCTGGATGCTGCCAAGTTGCATCAACCTAAGTCAGGAGGAGCTGTGTCACCTCTAAAGTCTGTCCCCATGTAACCAAAAGCAGAGCTGGGGCTCAACATCCTGGCATCCACCCTGCGGCAATCTCACGCCCCACAAGAGCTTCCCTAGCTCAAATCCTGAGTAAAAAGGAGTCATTGAAAAGCAAACTATTTTAATTTGTGGGATAGAAAGAGTTTCTGAGGCAGAGCTAACAATTCTTACTCTTAGTACTGATTGAATGGTCATTTGTTATAACCATGGCTAAAACACTCAAGCAGATGCTACAAATATTGCTGTTTTGATTTATAAATGTAGAAAATTCCTTCTCTGCTTGACACAGAAGAATGCAAAACTTCATAGCCTCTGTTCTCCAAACATAGTTGTCCAGGTAGATTTTTGGGGGGGATATTTTTTCTTTTGCTTTTTGTGTTGTACAAACATTATTTCACTGACCAATGGCAAATTTGTGAAGGCTAATGATGTGGTGCCAACTGCCTACCCTAGATCTCCACCTCCAGAGCTAGGAAAAATAATAGACTGTAACCCGGGATACCTCTGCAGGCTTGCTAACTTACCATGTCAACAGGGAATGTTTATCCTGCACATACAGGATCAGTTTTACCTCAAGAGGTTTGGCACAGAAGAGCTGATAAATTCACAGCATGTATTCAAACACTGCTTTCAGAAAAACATTTCCACTTTTATTCTGGTGATGCTCAGATGTGGCTGAAGAAGTGTTCACAAAGTGAAAGAGGAGAAGGGGCCATGAAGCACAGATGAAAGAGAAATCATAGCTGAATCATGCATGATTTTCCAGCTGCATCAAATATCAAGGGCTTGCCCATTGCACAGTGAAGGAAGGCAAAGGAATGGCTGTAACATGGTCAATGAGCAACAGTAATGATAATGACTATAGCTAATAAAAGGGGTAGTACAAACACAAGTAAGCAAATTAGCGTGATGTTGCTCAGAGCAGCTTCAAAATAGCTTTGAAAATTTTCATTTTCAAAATGAAAATACCTGTGTAGCATAATAAAAAAATAAGAAGAATAAGGTAAAAGCACTATTTCATCATGCCACACTGACAAAATTACCCCTGAAAATTGAATGTACAGCTCTAATTGATGCAATTGAGAGAGACAGAAGATAATCTGAGTACTTAATGACTATGATGGGAGCATCACAATGTAATTGCAATGTACTTTTTTGCTGCAATGTATCATCACACCACTTCTCTTCCTCTGGAACAAATATATTTATTCGAATGGAAGCACATAGATTCCCAAATCCCTTTGTTTCATGCCAAAACCTGCATGACATCTTCTGTCATTGTGTCAAGGAGCTGCAGTTTTGGATAGCTGTGGCTATAGTACAGTGTTTATTTTGGGATCCGTTTCATATCTGCATTGCCAAAATCATGAATTTGCTCAGTTTGTTAGCTGGTGCAGGGAGAACTATAGGGAACGTCCTGCTAGGACATAATAATTTTTCCCCAAATACAGGCCCCCCTTGTATTACAACATAGTCTTAGTTAAGATACTTGACGCCAAACCTACTCAAGTGAAGAGTGTAACTGATTTTTACGTTTCCATCATTTAAGCTCTTCATCTATCATTTTCATCATGTGTAAAATGAAAACAATACTAGCCTTCTTCCCAAAGGTATCATCAGACCCAGCTCACTCGTTTCCTCTAAGAGATTCCCCAGATTAAAATATAATTTTTGTCACTATTGTATTATTATTATTATTATGCCACTATCAAAACATTACATGAAGTCATAAGACAGATAGCAAAAAAAAATAAGGAAGATACAAAACACTTTTCTTTGGTATCTTTTTTCTTTTCTTTCATATATGTTATATAACTCATCCTGTCTCTGTAACAACATGCCTGCTGCTACTGTCCTGCGACACGTTACATTACTAGTGAAGAGATGTGGTTGACAATACCTTGTTCCTTGACATATTTTGCCAGTGGAATTTCTTCTCCCTCTCTTAGAGCAACTTCCTAAAGATTGCTACTTTTCCTCTTGGGTGAAACAAGAACAAAAAAGGAAGAGGTAAACCCCTCCTTTTTCCATTTTTTTATCCCCCAAGAAAAATGGCTAGCATATTGATAGGATGGTAAAACATTCCTGAATTATTCCTGCCAAAATGCATTTCTTCCTATTAGCTTGCTATTTTTTCCTTTAAAAATATTTTCTCTGAAGAAGGGAAGGGAAGAGAAGGGAAGGGAAGGGAAGGACAAGCAGACAAAATATTTAACCTGCTTTGCTGACCGCATATGAGTTATGCTACTACTAAAATCAGCAGCATTTCTTTGCAGTGCTGAGTGCTATTTTTCATTAAATCCACACATGGATTGCAAATAATTTCTGTGGATCAGTGGTAAATATTCCAAAACTTTTTGCATATAAAATTATGAGTAAAAGCAAAATATAAGTACAAGGATGCATCAAGATTCCTACTTTAGCCATTCCCAGCAAGAAAGGATGTTAAAATAAGGATTTCCAGAAGAATACAGTCATGAATAAACAGAAACAACCTATTTCCATGGAAACAGCTCATCTAAAACCTGGACAAAGGGAGCATGTGAGTTCTTACCTGACTATATGTCATCTTTACCATGAAGTCTGTGAGGTGAAGAATCCACTGATGGGATACTGTTGGGTCCCCAGAGCAGAAGAACTGCAGTCCTCAGCTGGGAGCAAGCCACAGCACAGGGTCCAAGTTTGGGGTGGTGGATGGATGTCTGCATCCCAGCGTCCTAGGCCTATGCAGAGCAGGAAATAATTTGCTATCATGAAAGGTATGTAGCATTAGCACATACACACTTCCCTTGTGATTTCAGCCAGGGAATCATGCTTGAAAGAAATTAATCCCTGCAAATCAGCTGGATGATTTGCCTCAACAACTTTATGCGATGTATAGGGAAAGATGTGTGGGGAATAAAACGAGTGGCTTTATTGCAAGCAGGGAGCCATTTTGTGTGAGGGCCCCGGCAGCCATTTTGTGCTGGGCTGATGAGGGGCTGTTCTGTAAGTTTGGAACTTGTGGGTTCTTTGGGGCGCAAGGGCAGGTGAAACAAAAATCATGTAAGGCAGGGGGTCTAATTTGTGGCCAGGATAGGGATTTATAGAAGTCTGAACCTTTAAATTGGAGTTTACTTTGAAATAGTCTGTAAAGTTTGGGCATAACAGCCTTTCTCACCCTCAGATGACCAGTGAGGGCTGGGCTTCTCTTCCCGCCTTGAAGTAACCAATGGGAATTGGGCATTCACACTTTTCCCTTACAAGGAGAGAAGTGGGATGGGCTCTGGGAGGACTTTGCCTCACAGAGAGGGCAGAACCCCCATGGAGGAGGGACCTTCCCCTGCTCCCCAGCATCCAAAAAAGTTTGAAAATTCACAATTTTTTTTTTTCCTTTTAAGGAAAAAGGAGTGAAGCCCACTTTGGAAGGAGCTGATTTCTGAAAGGGTGTGGTCAAGAAAATGACAAAGACCACAAAAAGTGTAATCCCCAACCCTCGTGTGTGCTCAGACCCTCCCACAGGCTGAGGCACCCAGCACGGGCTGTTAATAACATTCTTGGCTTCACAGTTTTTGGCCATCTCCAAAATTTAAATTGAGAGATATTTCTCACAGATACAACTGTATTTATCAAAACTTAAATGCTACCGATGCCTGGAATGAAGACCACTGGAGCATTTGAATGATATATTTCCTTTTAGCCTTTTTATTATTTCTCCCTGAATTGAACTTTTCTGGAAAGCTAGAGCAAACACAGAGCAAATATAATTCATATTACATGCTGTGTTAGAGGGGGACAGAATGGACTTCTCCTGGTCTTTAACTAAATTTTTATGAGATTTTATAGAAAGTTTGCAAGAGCTGGGTGCCAGCAGAACCAGTTTGGCAAGCGAGGCAGGCCTCCCTGAGAAAGCCCTGTGAGTGGCCTGATGAAAATGAGCACATATTTGGCCAAGTGATGAGTCTCTGAGAACAACATTTTGCATACATTTTTATTACTATATAACAAAAGCATTCAGAGTGAACAAAAGTTGTTCTCTGCATGCATGAGGAGCTACCTGACAGGCGGGCTGTGTTCACATCTTCTCATGCACATACTGAGTGAGCCACACTCTTCCTTTGTTCACTGCTTAATAATAAGTACATAAAGAGTCATGTTGCTCCACTTGGACTCCTGCGATGATTGAAAAATGTGGTTAAGGAAGCTTGAGGGCAGCACTGTAATGACTTAGGGGTTGCTACAGGCCCAGAAATCTCAGAAGGTCCTGCTGTTTTCTCCACGGATCTGCTAAATGCAAGCCTGCAGTCACCCCATATTAAGGCAGCAGGAGGTGAGAATCCTCATCCTCTTTAAAAGCAGAAAATACTGGGAATGCCCAACATGTGGCCTCAAGACCGCGGCCTGCAGGATTCAAGCATGAACTCAGTCATTATCTGAATTCTCTCTGTGGATTGCTGAGATTGTGAAGCATAGAGGACTTTAGCTTTGTGCAAAAAAGACTCTTTTTCTCCCACTTCTGTGCTGGATGCACTAGAATATGACTTAATCTTTGTGAGATTAATTCTGGATCACTGTGCTCTTGATTGTGTAATTTGTCAAGATGTACTACTTAAGGAAAACAGGTGCTCAGTACAGCTTCTCATATCAGAGTTTAGCAGCCAGGTTCGCAATGTGCACACAGATTTTGTACCAGCTGACGGTGACAAAAAAGGGAGACTTCCATTTTTGTGCCCAGTTTGAAGCATTCAGGATGGTTGCTTTGCAGATGATTTTGCAGTATTTGCAGTGGTCAAGCTGCAGATGACAACTAAACAGGGGAATACAAGGAGAGGGATGCTTCCCATGGAAGGTGCTTCAGGAGGGAAGTCTTGCAGGTAGGTGCTGGGCTCCTCTGTGTCACCACTTCAGGCTGTTGGGGTTTTGTTGTTTCTAATGACCCTTCAGGCAGCCACAACCCTGATTAGGTATATTTACATTTCCAAGTGCTGCATCCTTTTCTTGTAGCAGGGAAGGCCAGAAAGAGGTATGAATTGATCCAATCTACTTCCAAGATGTGACAACACCTCACAGTGCTAGGGCTCGGAAAAGGATGGAGAATCAGTATGTTTGGAGGTCATTTCCCTAAATTACTCCAGGCTTTCACACACATCCTGACCAAGCAAGCTGCAATGGAAGTTAAACATACTTTGAGCTTTGGGGCACTCGGAGACTAAGTGTGCAATCCAAAGCATTAGCTGCTATTATTACGATTTCTTTTCATATTGTATCACCTTCAATGAAGTTTCATTCTTAGGTCAGTTCCCGAGTCACTGCACAGTTACAAAACTAAATGACAGTTCATGCACAAATAAGCTCAAAACCCAAGTAACGGCATATTTTAACAGCAAATGTATTCGGAAAATCCTTCTGTCTTTTCTGTTTAGCCAGGAAATGAGGCTTTTTTTGCCTCTGTCAAAGGCCTGGCAGGAGTCATCCTTCATTTGGACATATCCATAACAAACAGCTCTCCCTGAGACTGACCACAGACAGTACAGCAAAAAAAAAAAAGAAAAAAAAAGAAAAAAAAAAAAAAAAAAAGAACCTGTCTGCCACATTTAAAGCTGCTTTGGGGTGCAGGGAACCATCATCCTGCCATGCTCCTCACTGCTGGGGATGCCTGCGAAGAGCTGCCTCAGGCTTACCTCTGCTTTCACTTATCCATCCATGATCAGGACAGGGCAGGGAAAAGCAGAAGCAAATTTACCTACGGTGTCTGCAAAAAGCAAACTGTATTGGTTTTTTTAGGAAAAAAGCAATAAAATTCTTAATGTAACTAGATATGCATATAAGCACCAGCAGGATGATATCTCAACATATGTGTGCATTGTGCCAAAAAGAGAGACAAAAAAGAAATCCCAGGTGGCCTTGAAATTACAGAGTGTGCGCTGAGGAGCTTTGAAATTCCCATGCTAAATACTTCACATCCTGAACAAAATCATGCCTAAAAATAGGCCCATAAAGGACATGTGATGGCATTGCTCTATGTGAGCTCATGTGCATTTGACAAACATGAGAATCAGCAAGCAAACCGTAGGTTTCATGCAAGATGCTCAGAGTCATTTACTTTTTGTGACTGATCCAAGTTCCATGCTTACCCTGAAAGAGAAAAAAATGATAGATCCCAGAGCAAAGCGATTGTTTCAATACAGTAAATTGAATCCAAACATGAAAATAAGATGGAAGACCTATGTTTCAGAGCTGTAGGCACACCTAATTAGAGCTCTTAGCTGCAGACTCTAGAGAATCTAAATGAACAGGGAATGACATATTACTAGAAGTAAAATAATATGAGCAGGAAGAAAAGGCGTAATTTAGTACTAACAGATTAGTAAATATTATACCAATAATTAAATGATCTGAAATTCTAACAGTGCAACCAGATATTCTGAAGCACACTGCTATCCTCTTAAGCACATTGCTGTCCTCTCAGGCAGTATAAAATCACAGCATTGCTAAATAATATTGTAACTTCCCATATGGAGGCCAACTGGTCTGCACAAATGTTTTAAACTGCTTGTGACTGATTCTTTGCTATGGTATGACAAGCTTGCGGTATCTGACAGATGAGAGCTGCAGACTTGCATGCAACCAACCAGTGCCATGAAATGTTTTCAGGTTTTAAATGGACAATTTTTTTCCCCACAGTTTATGGAGAGCACTATAAAATGTGAGGACCACAGTAACACTGTGTTTACGGTTGTTATATAAGGTGTCTTGCGGGTTACTTTGGTAAAGAACTGAGACCTGGTTCTTGAGAATGCAAACAGAGGCTGCTCATGACTTAAAGTGTACACAAGGCAAATGAGACAAAGAAAGTATCAGTACCTTTTTGACATGCAGAGAAGTGGATAGAGAGACTAAGAACATCCTTACAAAACCATATGAGGGATATTCCCACCAATGGCAACTAAGTTCACATGCTTACACAACAGAGTTCAGCATTGGCCAAAGGTAATTAGTGCGGGCACCAGAAGCAGGATGGCCATGTCGGTACAGCACATTAACTGGGCTCCACCAGGCAGGGCTAACACACTGACACTGACGGGTCAAAGGCCTCTTCATGATGCTACGCTTGGCAGTGCACACACCTCCTAAATAATTTGCTTGATGGGAATGAAGCCCAGAGCACAGAAGCCTCAATGTCTTTAAAACAAGAAGAGCCTTTTCACAATGACCTCCTTAATTTTGATGAGCATCCTGCTGTCCTTTCTTTCTGCCATCTCCAGCCTTGCAGCAGTAACTTGTGAACATGTGCACTGTTTTCAACCAAGCATGGCAGAAGTGCAAGAGAGAGATGAAAATGTCTTTTCTTTTTTCCATGTAGACAGAAGAACAATCCCCTAAGTGCCCTCTGCTGAGAGCCACAACATGAACTCAGCCTCCTGATTAGGCACTGCAGGAACTTGGGCTTAATGTTTCAATAAACACAGAATGACTTACGTGTTTCTCTGACAAAATTCAGCAGACTGCTATAGGAGAGGTACCTGCAATGGCTGCCTTGCAACTCTTCCCTACCCTACTGACCCTGACCTTCTAGATATTCAGTAAAGGCAACATAAAACTATCTGCCAGAATGATGTTGATAATGTTACAAGGTGCAGATAACAATGCAAACAAAGAATGGCCAGCCTGAAGTCATTATGAAATAAACGTCCATCAAGAAAAATATGGGATAGACACTGATTGCTCCTGACAAACAACTAACACTCAAAGTGGATGGAGTGCTGTCACACAAATAATTAAGAGGAAAGATGTTTGCAGCATAAGGAAGAGGGAACTAAGTAGATGCAGCTTTAGTCCATTTTAGAGGTATGACCTAACCAGGAAGAAAAAAGTAAGGTAAATTAAGCTGCAGCTAAACTCTAAGGAAGAAATGCTGATCTGTAATAAATAGACTAATACTTTTTAAAGCCAAGAGAGACCAAATAATCATCTAACGTGATCTGTTGTGAGGTCAGGATATTGAGATTTTTTGACATTCACCTTTTCATAGTTTAAAACCTAAAGCTGAGTATTTGAAAATTCTCCATGAGAAAAAATGCTGAAAGGGTTTGTCTGAGCTCAGGACAATGGATGGGAAAAAGGAAAGAATATAATAAAATAGTGGAAATTTTATCTACTTCACCAATTTTATTTAAAAATAGAGATGGGATCATAGAAGGTAGCATGAAATGCTTTTCAAAATGAAAACTGACATTTGACTTTGAAAACATTAAAATTATAAAATTTAGAATTATGAGAAGTTTTTTCTCTCTCAGAGAACATGTGTGAAATGAGCTTATTTGAACAGATTTGGTTTCTTTTGAGAATAGATTTTCCCCTGAAGAAAGGTGCTACTCAGATTCTTCTAGGCTCACCTTTATCCCACATAGGTCAGACTAGCCAATTCTGCCCAAAGCTTGCATCTTCCAGACTACTTAAAAAGATATCTGGTCAGGGCAGAAGAGCATTGAGGGGTAAAAAATTTGGCATATTTTCATTATGACACTGAAAGATTATGAACTAAATGCTTAAAAAGCACTTCAGACTGGACAAAAAAAGGGAACAAAATTGCATCCAAATTCTGCAGGCTTTTCAAGTAGAAAGGTACTAATCAGAGGGCAGTGAGCTATTGGTTGGACTGGATTGCCCAGAGGAGCTGTGCATGCCCCATTGCTGGACGCCTTCAAGGCCAGGTTGAACCCCATGGCAGGAAGGTGGGACCTAGAGGATCTTTAGTGTCCCTTCCAACCCAAAGCATTCAATGAGCTATGAAAAAGGACCTTGTAGAGGGAGTCTCATGAAGAAGAGGACAGGCCTTGTTGCAAGCATAGCGCAATGTGATTGAGAGGATGGTAGATCACTATAAGAACTTCCAGCAGAAATGGTTTTGCTTATGGATGAGGTTGTGCACTGTGTTGTTTCCAAGATTATGTCATGATGAGTCAAGGACTACAGCCTTAGGAGGGTTCAGAATTCATGGAGGGTGTGGGTTTGTGGTTAGATGTTTTTTCTCTTCTGTCAAAGACTGGCAGCAATAGCCCATCTACAAAGTTGTGGAGGTGACTGATGGAAGTGGCTGCTATTGAATTCCCAGAGAAAGCTGCTGCATCAGGTGATGGCCAGCAGGATCAAGAATCACAGCATTGAAAGTCAGGTCATGCAAGGATCCATTGTGTAAACGGGACACCTCAGGAAGAGGCATTCACAGCAGTAAAGCTAAAAAAAGCTAACCTGTTTTACTTTGCACATAAACAAATGAGGAGCGCCCACGCTGATACTTACTGCACTTTAACAGGAGAGCAAGTGAGGAGTTTTTAACTCCTAATCCTCTTGGCTGAGATTACTGTTACATACCCAAATGTGCACCTCACCTGCACAGGGTTTTCTGTAGATCTGGGAAGAGTATATCTCCTTTAACAGCTTTTTTGCATTCAGCCATTCTTCCAAGTTGCTTAATAAAATAGCAGACTAACCAAAAGACACAAACCAAGACAAAAAAAGTGAAATGCAAAAAATTACATTTGCGTAGTGGAGAATTTGGAGGAGTGACATTTCTCTAGAGTTTCTTGGGATTTGACCCATACTGTATTTAATTTCAGTATAAAACATGTTCCAAAATACTTGAAATCAGGTTAGAAAATGTCAGTTGATCACCTATGCGTCCTAAAGAAGTGTCTGGGGTGTGCTTTTACAGCTACACGAAAACAAACTCAGCTAAAAACTTTTGCAATTCAAAATATTTAGCTGAATGACAAGAAAACTAATCCTTGGTTTATTATTAGACATGATAAAAGATTTCTGAACATCCTGGATGTTCATATCTTTCTTTTGGTTTTTTAATGCAGTGCTACACTGAAAACTGACTTTGTCAAAAATGTAGCTGAATCTTTTAAAAGTGAGAAGTGGTTGTTGAAACACAACACAAAATGTCTTGAAGAGGTCTAATGTTTGGGGATGCATGCTCCGCTCTTTCTCTTTTTTGCACCCTTTGAAGATGGCATTAAGTCTGATGTCCAAAAATTGGGGTGCTCAGAATCATTAGTTTCCCCTGAAAAACAGAGCCAGTTTCTCCTTGCTTGGAGTATCTGTCCCTGGAGCACAATCAGTTAAAATTGGAGGCTTATTGGAGACCTTGACGTAAGTTTAACTGTTTCCATTGACTCCAGAGCATTAACAATGGAGTGGGATAGTGCAATGGGTGCACTGGCCTCTGGTGTATGCATTATTGATTATGCACACTGCAAAACAGCTGAAGTACTTCTGTGGAGCCTCCTGGTCCTGTCTCGTCAACCAAGACATCAGGTATCACATATCACCAGCAGAACTGTTAAACTCCTGGCTGATACTTCAGAAAATATTTGCTGACAATGACATTAATTTTCTAAAGGCCATGCTTAAACCATGACACCAGATGCTCCCACCCCTAAAGAGATGTGGTTGGCAATAGCCCTTTAGTGTCCCTCTGAAAGTCAGGTCAAGGATTTTGAAAGTATGGTTGTTGAGGAAAGCAGAGGGTATCCTTGACCTTAGGTGGAGGGAACCAGCATCCTAGAACATGCCACTGAATACATTCATGAGGCAATTAGAAGCAGTCTGTGAGATCTGTTGGAAATTCATTACTCACCACGTTGTGTGAAAAGGAACAAACAAATTATTCACCAGGACCAGACTGCCAGCAAGGCAAGCAGCTAAGGAAAAGGAATCCTTTTACTTGTAAAAGGAGCACTTCTGATGCAGGATTACTAAGATACAATAAACATAGTGCTCCAGAATGCTATTTTGACAGATCCAATTTTTGGAATGAAATCACATGCTAAGTCACATGCTTAAGCAGATGCTGGGTGAAATCAAATTAGGGTCAGATTTAAACGACACTTTGAAATTATTTTAGTGGTCCTTATTGGTTAGGAAATGTAATTTTAGAGGACAATACTATGCATAATCAAAATGCAGTCATAAAGGAAAAGATCAGGATATTACTGAGAAATGGTCTTTTATATTTACAGTAGTTAGTGAAGAAGACTAAAAAGAGTAAAACTAAGCATTTTTTCCCAAGCATGGGCTACTACTTTCCCTTAATTTTAGGTTAGCAGCGTTAAGAGAATTTATTCAAACCACCAGGAGCCGTATGCCTCTTCCCCTGCTTTGTATATTTCTGTTGATATAGCTGAGGAATTTCATGCTACGCTCTTAAATGTTTTTCTCATTTCATTTTAATAGAGAGGTGATAAATCCTGTTTCATCACATCTTGTACTGAACAGACATGTGATGAATGTAGTTGTCTTCATTTTATTAATTTTGAATAATGAATACCCCAAACCTGGATGATTTCCCATATTACAAATCCACCTATTAGGTACCTCAGTGAAGGCAGCTCTGATTTTCAGGGACAGGGTAGGAATAGCATCACAAAGGATTGGCCCCTGTGCAACCCTTTTCTGCGCCTGCGATCATGTAACCAGACTTTCCCTGGCATCTCATTGTTCATATTTGCCCACTGAGAAGGAGCAAGTGTATCCTCTGCTGAGGGAGTCCCAGGAACCAATCCATGATGGGAAAAACATAGGCAGTGGTACATGTTATTGGATTCAAACAAGGGCAAAATGATGGCTCACACTCACCTGAGAAAGTTGGCACACCTTCCATCAGCAGAAACAGGGGGTTTTTCAGATTGCTAGTGAAAGAAAGGTCACAGAACAAAAATGCTGGTAAAAATTAATTACATGAATCCTGAGCTTTCAGAAATAGTTCATCCAACTCTGTTCACTCAGGTAGTATGAAAACATCTCATTCAGTGAGATAAAAATATTTCATTTCAATAATAGCTGAACTATATAATTTATAATCAAAATTATATGCTGGATACATGTATTAAAGGAAGTGTGTAATTCAATATAATCATGCGTATTTTATTATGCTATGCAAGCTGAAATGAACATAACTGGAAAAGTAGAAACAAAACACTTTCACACTATTGAAATGAAACATTCATGTCTTTTCAAAACAAAAACAAGACAATAGAAATGGTTCATTTAAACACTTTCTTGTAAAAAAAAACAAAACAAACCCAAACTGAAGTCCTCTCATAAAATATTTTTATTTTAAAAAGAGTTCTTCTCTATGGGGGAAAAAAAGTGTTCTGCAAAAAATGTCTGCCTGCTCTCATTGCCAGACACAGGCAATGTAGAATTGGTTACCTTGTTTTCTAAAATGGAGATCAGTCGTGATGGCTGTGGCTTCTTCCAAGCCTCTCTACTGTCCTTTGGAGATGCAGGCTGAGATGGTAGCAATGTCCTTGTGAGAGGTGACTTTTTAACATGGTACATCTGGACCAGTCAGGCTGTTTGCCCAGCAGGTCCTTTGCAAATAGCACCAGAAAGGATCTGAGCATAATGCAAAGGTAAATTACAATGGCTGTAGGTGATATCATTTTAACGGCCCTGAAACAGCCTGACACTAGTTAGCAGAACCACATCCACTCCAAAACACATTGTTTTCAAGTTTTGGAAAGGTCATTTTCTGTTTTCTGCGTTGAAAGAGCTTTGCACCCTAAGAACACATGATAAAGACATGTATGCTTTTATGTGATGCTTGTTCAGTCTGCTGCACCCTTGCAGGGAACTAGTCTTCCCCAGACATGTCCTACTAGCCCGATCTCCCCCTCACCCTTGGCTCATTAACAGCAGGTGATAACCACACCTGCTCAAACATCCAGGATGAATGTCTGAGGGAAATGTTACTTTGCTCCCTCTGATTTATCCCTCCCAATTTGTCCACAGAAACAAAGTCAACTGAAGAAAAACAAGCAGGAGTGCATCAGACAGCTATTTGTAAGTACTCCATAAATTCATTCATTTCCTATCATTTACTGCGCTTCAGGAATAGGGAAGATGAACATGCTTTCCTATACATCTGAGGGGGGTTGTAGCTATAATTAAGAGGGTATTATTGCTGAAGTCTAACTACATTCTTTAAAGTATGCTGGCAAAAGTACACGAAGAAATGTTTTATAACTTTATTCCACCACTGGCTCTTATCCATGCTAAAACCAGTCACTAAATAAACAAAATCTGGTGAAAACAAATCTCACATGATAGCACTTTTACTGTTCTTCCCAGCAGGAAATGTGATGAGAGGGGGGAACAGAGAAGTAGGTAGAATTTTAGGATTATTTTTTTTGGGCATTTAAACTTTTCCTTTTGGTGTCTTCTTTCCAGGTGAAGGGTGTTTTGGGTTTTTTTGATTTTAGTAACAGTGATTTACATTTGTTCCACATTCTCAGTAGGGGCCAGCTGGGTTCATTGTTTGTTAATCCTCATCTAATTAGTACCACTGAAGTCTTGTTGACCCCCCTTTTGTGTCCACTGGACTGATCAGATCACATGCAGTTTGAGATCAGGGCAGTACGCCTCCCTATTATCCTATAGCACATAGCATAGGAGGACTCTGCCCTCCAGCCAAGGTTTCCAGACATTATCAGATATGATAAGTCATTTGCACGGCATTTTCTATTCAGATGGATGGTATTCTACATGTTCATTTGCTTGAACACTGATTCTTTGCATGCATTGTTACCTATATTTTCCCCTTTTTTTTTTTTTTTCTAATGAAATGTTTCTTTGACCTTTAAACACTGGTGAAGGCAGATGACAATGTGCATAAAATGTTTGTCTTAATTGTTTTGGGTGATGTGACTTCACTATGAAACTTCTTTTCAGAAGCTTAATTACTCCCAGTGCTGCATTTACAGCAAAGGGAAGGTATCAAATGAAACAATGAAGGGAGTTCAGTGGTTTTGATCTTATTTTCTGAAATCGGGCTCTCTCACGCTCTTGCCATTTATTAATACAGATCATTTCCTCCCATTTCTCACAATTGAATTGAGTTGCTGTTTGCATGCTGATGGGGCAAATAAGTGAGGAGCTGCGTTTGTCACTGCCTGATAATGGATGAGAGCTGTTCCTTCATAGACAGGCAGTTCCTCTGGAGGGCCTGTGATTTGCCAGAATATATTACATTTTTCCAAGATTATTGCACAGCAGATGATTAATATTGCATGCTCAAATGGCCTTTTCAAGGACTGAGCAGGGAGTTGGTGGTGGGGACTAAGGGAAAGCCTCAGAAGACTAATTTCCTATCTGCACATTGTGATAGAAATACATAATTGCAAACAGTGCTTTGTAACTCGCCAGTATAAAAGAGAAAGGCCTGAGCAATGAGTAGCCAGAGGAAATATGTCTTCAGTTGACAAAACCAGCAGAGCTCTGTTGAAATCAATGTAGCTCTACTGGTTTGCATCAATGAGGAATCTAGCCAGGAAAGATTACTAGGGAGGTGCAGCAGGGAATTACCATAGGAGAAGCAGTAGTTTTAGCAGAGTAAAGAAATATAGCCCCTAAATCAAGGACAACTTCTAGTGTGGACTCTACAGGATTATGCAGATGGAAGAAGGATGCCTAGGAAGGTTAGGTGCTATCTGCTCTGCAGTAGTAAAGGAGCGAGGCAGACAGATTAGCTCACTTGGTTAGAACATGGTGCAAATAATGCCAGGTCATGGATTTGATCCCCATACAGGCCGTTAACTTAAGATTTGGATTTGATGATCTTTGTGTGTCTCTCTTCCAACTCTGTATACTCTGTAAGTGTCCTTCATCTCAGTCTGAGTGGGAGGGTGAGGAAGAGCTGGTAGCTCACTCCCACGCGATACATGGAGTGGAGAAAGGACATCAGTTGGTTTGCGGTGGCTGTGAAATGTGTTAAAGACATGACTAAGACTACATTGACCCTTGTACATGGCAATGAACTCTGAAAAACCCATAGTGAGAGGATGTAATACTAGTGGAAATACTTTACTGCAATTAAATAGTGTGGGTGTAAGAGTTGTACAAATCATTTCTCAGCTCTTGCCTCTCTGGTCTATCTTGGGTCAGTTTTGGCAGTTTTAGAAAGCAAAGCTTTGTCCAAATTCCCCTACATGTCTGAGCTGGGTTTGGATAGACTTTTGGCGGGCTCCATGCTCTTTAAGGCAGCAGCAGCAGCATTTTTGTAGTCTGTCTTATACCTTTCAGGCACAAGAACTTGAACCAAATTCAGGTGCTTAAATAACATGAGAAAATGTCTAAAATGATTCACACACACACCCCCTTCTTTAGACTTTGCAGGAGCACTTTGGCTAGTTGCATGTATCATGACTCAAAATCCTGGGAGCACATCCAAACTGGAAATGCTTCCCTCTCCTTCCACTCGTGTGTCCTCTCAGCTGTGTTAGCTGCAGACAGGTTGTGCTAGTCCCATGTGCTATGCACAAGCTTTTGATGCCACCTTGTTTTGGCTACTGCTTTCTATGTGTATTTGGCTTTTATTTCTTCCACTCCCTTAAACATGCATACTGCTCCAATAGATGTTCCTTCTAGAATGGCACTGCCAACATTTTCCTAACTGTCAGAGCAAGAAAGAAGGTCTGGGAATGTGTGCTGTGCTCATGGACACTTGAGTCTGTTACAAATGCAAAGGCTACACAGACCGTTCTGCTTAAGAAATCAGTCAAAATCACGCTTAATATAGAGCTTGAACTAATGTATATCATTTCCTTACCAGCTCCCTCCTATCCAAGTAAAGTCTGGTAATATCTAAGCATCATCATTTATGCTTTACCTATGGTACCAGCTCTGAGCTGAATGTAAGGCCACAGAAAGTAGTTGAGCTCTCACATTTCATGGTCCTGGATTCTCAGGTGTGGGTTGAAGAAAGGCTGAGTTCACTCTTGGCTGTGCAAGCATATTCTTGTTGGGACTCTTGGTTGTCCAGCTTTGCATCCATTGCATGCTAAGTGTTTTTCTACATGGGTTTGCCTAAATGTGATTCATATCCCCTCAGGCTTCATCAAAGCATGTTGCCTAAAGCAAAAAAAAAGTTGCTCAATTTTTTTTTGTCAAAAAAAGTGTTGAGGTCACTATACTTGTGAGGAGACTTTCACAGACAGCTGTTTTTGTTTTATAGTTTTTTCCTGAATTAAGGCTTCACTTTTTAGTCCTGTGGGTCCAATTTTGTCACAGAACTATTGGTCTGGAAATCAAATTTTTTGTATTTGATTCTTAGATTACTCACTTGTTTATTGTCCCAGGAAGGATGCTGTAACTTAAGAAACTCCCCAAAAGACCTAGGAAGAAACCAATTGTAGCATATGGTGAGAGAACCGCAAAAGTTAATGAAGAAATCTATGTAGCCTGGGACTTTGGCTTCCTGATAGTGCTTTTGTATAGCTAAGCTTGAAAAGAATTTTTTATTCACCTTTTAAAAATCCACATGCATAAATTGATCACCCTGAGACTGTTGTGTTGCATCAGGGGTAGGATGGCAATCTGGGAGCAGTGTTGGCTTATTTCCTTGCCATCAATTATCTGGCAAATATTTGGGAACAGTGAACATTTTCAATAGAAGTTGGGTGAATGAGAGTGGAAAAGGTCATGGCCCAGGTGATTTATCTGCAGGAAATAATTCAGCTACTTCGTAAAACCACTACTGCATCTGGTCCTTTGATTGCCAAACTATTCATTCTTTCTGATGCATCAGATAAATGCTTATTCGAAGAAACAAAATACAGTAGAGCAGAAGGCAGATAATTTAAACACAGAGAAGCTGCGATGTCATGGGAGATGTACACAAGCATTCCTTTGTTTCTTTGTCCTCCTGGCTGTGGGAAGAAGCCAAGTCTTAAGAGCAAATGTGTTAATTCAGTTTCTAAGTTAACTCTTTGGGAAGAGGGCTTGTACTATTGTGCAGCTGACCCAAAATCATGATTAAATCAAATAGATATTACAATAAAGGGGAAGAGGGCCATAACACAACTTCCACAGTAGGTCTGTTCTGTGCAGATCAATCAAAAGGCTTTGTTGGTGTCAGACCACTGGCGGTATGGCACTAGGGAGAAGTGTAGGTCTTTTTCCAACTGATGCTAGCAAACTGCGTGTGAACAGTGCGCATTCTATGGTACTGTATTTACATAGCTTAATGGAGTTTTAAAAGGTCAAAATCTAGGCAGCATACACTTCGGAGTATTAGCTACATAGAATTGTGTTTCTGCGTTCTTAATTGCATCTTCAGAGTAGTGGAGGTTTTTTTGGTTGTTCTTTGTTAGTTTGGTTTTTTTTGGTTTTTTTCTTTTTAGTATGGGCCTTTCTGAGATGAAAACTGCCCCTTTTAAAATTTATGAATTGCAACGGGTCAACAGACCTCACAACTCATCTGACTGGAATGCTTTTAAACCTCTGTCTTCCTTTGTTTTTAGAGGAGATAGGTGTAAATGCAGTAAATGTTTATCATTCCTGTATTAATGAAGTTGGTTAGCATTCCTGTAGTTTCAGAGCTACAGGAAAAGAGGGTAAGGAATGGTGCTGATGTATGATTAAAGACTAAGGTTCAATTTTTGGTGCCCTAAAGCAAGCTGTATTTTATTTTGATTGTGTTGGTAGCTGGCTGAAGCATATTTAGCCTTGTTTTTGACCACATCTTGGAACCATAAGACATTTAACAAGCCCTCAGGTTGTTTGCCTGTGAAGGAAAAGTCTTGAGCTGGTCAGTCACCAGAGAACATGCAGTATAAAGGCATCAAATCCTTTAAAGAGCAGCTGTGCAGTCTCTGGTGTTTGCTCTGTCTGATCAGGCCATCCTAGAGTTGAGTATATGTTGTATATTAAACCTTAATTATGGGATGTGTTATCCTTTCCAAATGACCATGTCCAGCATGAAGAACCCTGCATACAGAAAAATCCCACTCAGCTCTATTGAGATGTTTCTATCAACCTTTCCCCTGGGCCTAAAACATTCAGTATATGAGGTAGTAATGAATCAGCTGGTCACGTAGATAAGACATTAGCTCATATCTGTTCTTGCCAATAATCATTAGCCCTGTAATTGATTTACTTCAGCATAGTCTATGCGTAGACTGCACGGGCAGCTCAGAGAAGTCTGCCATGAAGCCTCCACAGCAAATCAGACAAACCCCTGAGTTATCCTAGCAGGTTTGATGAAGAGACACAGCGGTGGAGAGGACCTGCTGTGCCATTTATTCCTTTGCCAATTGTCCTCCCCCTGCTTGGTTTCTGCCATGGTCAGAGCACAGATGTCACACAGGCAGTTGTCTTTCTCTGCTGAACTGATTTCCAAGCAGGAATGAAAATGTGTGCATTTTTTGCCAGTTTCTCAGTGCTTGTGGCTTACTGTTAGAGAATCAATTATCAGTGGGATTTCAGTTGTTTGATCACTTAGGTCACTGACAAATAAAGGTTCATTTCAGCTGGAAGATTTTGACTGTGTTATTTTGGTAACTGTGGGAGCAAAAGGCTGATTTGTTCTTCTTCAAGAAACAGAAGCTGGTTCCCCAGTTCAGGCTTTTGACAAATTACCCATGGTTTTTAAGGAGGGTCTTCTGCATCCTTTGCAACTTTGTAATGTCTCTGATGTAGAAAATGCATCCCTTAAGTGCTTTTCCTCAGGGAGAAACTGGCTGGGGAATAGTCACGGGAGAATAAACTGGTTTTGCAAGAAGTCTCAAGATGGAATAACCATCCTGCTTCATCTCACCATGCTTTTGGAGAAGTATGTGGCTTCCCAGCAGAGCTCATTCCATGTTTGCTATGTCAAGGCTCAGCCACATGATCCAGACAAAGGAGCTTATGAAGATATCTCAAGTCAGCTAGGGTGCAGTAGCTGCCTATGCAACACCCATGGACCCTGCCTGTGCAATGTGACTTAATTCTCATTCCTTGCAGACTAAATGAAATCATTTTACTGCATCAGTCATTGGTTAAAGACATGCACATCTGGCTTTCTTTGCAGGTCTGTCTGCACATGATATCCTGTTAAGGGGTAGTAAATTAAACCCTAGATTAGATCCTCCCAGTCTTTCTCTTCCGCATATTTTGCAACAGCCTTCACAAGCAAGGTTGTTCTGTGACATGTAAGATTTCTTGGTCTAATGCATTACTATGTAACCTTCTGCTCCATCCAAACAAAATGTGTATTTTATTTTATGTGAAATGGGGGACAAACATTTCCTGTAAGTTTGCAGTGTGATCCAGGTGTTAAACCTTATCAATGTTGCTTAAATGTGTTGCCAGTTAATTTTTTTACCCTTTTTTTTTTTATAGTGAGGCAGAAGAGCTAGCAAAAAACAAAACCAACCAACCAAAAACAAACAAAAAAGCAAAACAAAACACACCAAAAAAAGGAGGGGGAGGAGGTAGGGCCTTTCAAGTTTTGTTTTATGAACTTTTTTTAGGCCCAGAAGAAATGGCAAGGAGGCAAGGCATGACAAAGGAGGATAACAAGAGGCAATAAGTCTGTGGGCTCCTCATTAACCCACTTTTCGTTCCTTCCCACTGCTGTACTCCCACCATTGGGGGTCCTAAGGCATGGCTTATGTGGTAGGAGGTGCTCAGCCTCTGTCCTATTCCTTCTTTCTTACGGAACTGTGGTAAGACCCCTGCTGTAGTTCCTTCCTGCTCTTCTCCTTTCTGTCTCCTGTTGATAAGGTGATATATATTGCCAAACACAGCAAAGAACAGGTGTACAGGGAAACAGGGAGGTCATGTTTCTGCTGGAACAACTAGGCTGACTTTTCAACCAAGACTGGAAGGAACCTACTCTTGCTGGGTGTATCTCTATTCTAATTATTCCTTTCCCAAATCAGAATGAAACTTCTCATCTTAGTAATACCCAGGTGGTGCTAATGTCAAGAACTCTTCAATGCCTCTCCTCTGCAGGCTATACCAGGAAACAGGGATGTCATGTCAAAGGTTTTTTTTCTGCTGTCAAGCTGCTGGAGCTTCAAAGAAGTTTCTTGCTGTCTGTGCTTTCATGCAGTTTGATGCCTGTGTTTGTGGGGTTTGTGCATTAACGTCTGTTTCAGACACTCTGCAATAGCTCATTCCACATAGGGTAAAACCCTCTGAGAAATACAAGGCCTTTCATTACTCTGGTTTAATTCTGTTCAAAAGACTATGTCACAAGAGGAGATTAGAGAGATCATTAGTTCTTTAGGTTCAAGAGGTGGCAGGAATTAAGGGAAGTTGCTCTGCTACCCTCTGAAGTGGTGTACACACAGCACTAGAGAGGGTCAGTAAGAAATTGTCTTTCTGAGCTGTTCTAAGGGAAGAATTCTTTTCTAATCACAAAATAGGAAATATCTTTCTCTTGGTACTTCTGAAAATGACTAGTGGAAGTCTTGAATTAATGTAGTGTAATGAAGGGCAACACTGAAGTGAAACACATGTTCTTAAATCCCTTTTCAGCAACTTCTTGGAAATCCTAAAATGCTGAAGCTGTGGAGCCTCTTAATGCCAACTTCAGCTTCAAAACCACCCCTGTTTTGACACTTTAAATGTCAGGTTCCTGCCGTCATCTTGCTGTCTTTGTGCCATGCCATCATGTCTCAGAGGAGATGGCACACTTCCTTCTGAAGGCTGCATTTAATCTACTTACGAAAGGTGTATTTTTTTCAGCCATTAAGCTGCACTGCTGATCAGAGCTCTTCAGAAGGATTCTTATTTTTTAATCAATGTTTTGCTTCAAGGACAGGAGGAGTTTAAATAAATGAATTTCTACTGTTCCTAGTTGTCTCTGTGCCATCTACCTCAAAACTAAAGCAGTGGGTCTGACTCATCCTTGCAATATTCCAGTTTTATGCTGAAATCAATAGGGCTACACAGGATAAAAATGGAGTAATGCAGCAGCGAATTATCTCAGCAAAAACTTGGGGTCTGTAGCATCCACCTCTGCAAGGCTCCATGGAATACATTGCAGATTAAACCCTGGATGCCATTGCTGCCTCAAATTAGTTTTCAAAACTGCATAAAGGATAACTTTCTCCTGGTTTTCTTGAGATAGCAAGAAAGTGTAAGAGTAAAGGTGCAATATTGTCCTTATTTATTTTTAATATTTTTTCCTGTGATTTATTATCTGAGACACTGGATTTTTCCCTAAGAGCTATGATTCTTTGACAGGTCTATTCAATATTGCCATTTATTTGTTTAGGCTGAGACATCTGAGTTTACAGTATCCAGTGTTGCAGTGAAATTCTTGCAGGCTCAGGGAGTTTGTGAAATGGAAATTCCTCTCCTGTTAGAAGAATTCTGCTCTCCTTGGAGAAAAATGTCAAGAACATTTTCATGTTTTGGGTGGGTTTTTTTGGTGTTTGGTTGTTTTTGTGGGTTTTTTTGTTAGCACCTTATTTTTATCAATGCCTGTTGAAAACTGTGTAATAGTTTCATGTTATGACTATTGTTTCTTCAGGTCTGCAAAGGTTGAGGGAGTGGTCAAGAGTTATCACATTACCAGAGGGTATTAAAAATATAGAAGGTGATGAGAAGGGCTCAGTGTAACTACTAGGAGCATATAAAAATGAGTAATTTGCAGTTTAGCAGTTTTGATGCTGCTTGTATTAGCCTTATCTACAAAAGCTACATCAATCACCTGTCTTGCCAGTCAGTCTTTCCATCTACCACAGCTCACTGCTATTTGTCCTCTTGTCTTGTCCTGACTTCAGCCTCAATCCCTAACTTTCTCCATAGTATCCTGATCTCCAGTAAAATGGGGAGAGGGAAAAAGGAAAAAAAATAAATAAAGCAAAACCAGCCTAAAACAACCCAAAAGTGTGGAGAAACTGATGGAGTTTCCTGTGCCATGCTCCCATCATGTAGAGAAAGGAGGTTGATAACAACCTTACGTACAGACTGAGCTTGTTCAAAGATGCTCACATGTCTAGTCCAGGAAGCACATGGATCTAAGTCTCTGCCTTCAAAGAACAATAGACATTTCAATGTAAAAAGGTTGGAAAATGCAGCCAAATACCACTTGATAAATCACCATTGCAATCCACTGGTATCACAAGCCTATAGCAAAAGTGACTGGTGACAGTTTATCCTTAAAGGCACAAAAATTATATATGTGGTGTTCATAATATCTCCAAGCAAGTAGTCTTGAGACTGGTCCACATGGAAACCTATGAGCAGTTTTCAGTTAAATCTCTGCACTAAATATTTATTTAGACAAGGGTTTACAATGTATATGCCTAATAAAATGGATCACAAGGTGTGCATAGATGGCACAGAGCATACTGTCCTTATTGATCAGATTGAGAGAGACACAGGAAGGTTCCTTGGGTTAGAAACCAGGTCAAACAATCAGCCAAGGAGCTGGGAACAACAGCATTATATGCTGTCAGACCAAATCTAACCTACTAAAAATACAGGCAGGGCAAGCAGTGATATTTGCTGTTAGTTCAGTGCCTCTGCTGCTGCTGAGATATTGCTGAAACCCTTTATCTCCATAAAAATGCCTTTCTTTTTTTTTCCAAAAATGCAAGCAGAACCCAATCCTGTAAATTAGAACATGTTCTAAAGGAATTCCAGGTATTACGCTGGGAAATGTTAACAAACCTTCATTGAGATAACAAAGATATTTAGAGTGAAGATTTCTATACCTAGATAGGCACCAACAGTGACAACAATGTGTTACTTAAAGCCTTATGCTGCATCTTAGTATGCTTTTTTTCTTTTTTTTTTTTCCAGTGGAAAATACAGAAATATGTTACTTCTCTCTGAGTAAAAGAAATATATTATTTTGAGCATGGGATTAAAGTTTTGGGTTTATGTTTTTGAGATTTTTTTCTTTTAGGAGGCCTATATGAATAATGCATTTACTGTTAACACTCATGATGGGGTTTTATTTTAATATGAAGATTTGACTCTTTAGACTTGAGAATTCCTCTGAAATTTTCAGTTTCAACTTGGCCATTTCCATGTCTGTGTTGAAGAACGAACATAATGGTGAAAACAGGCTTTGCAAAACCTCTCAGTCTTGGTTTTCTGCCCAATGATACACTAGAGGACTTGGCTATATGAATGTGTATGTTCTTGAAACATCAGAGATGAAGAGAAAAGGAAATCAGCATTGCATTTTTCCATCCCTTTGAAAACATTGCTGTAATATGATCTAAATTTGCTAGCATGCCAGTTGGTATGTACAGGCTGTGTCTAGTCTACTTCAGCTGGCAGGTCTGAAGAAGGCATCATACACAGGAGCTATCAAGGTTCAGCGCCTCGGATTTGCAGTGAATTGAATTTGATGGATCAGTAATTTCATCCGCTTTTCCAATTTGCTTTCGGAAGTAGTAACACTGAGGCCCCACTTGAAGCATCTTTGAGTTAACACATCCCTGACCTGTTAACTGCGGAGTCACCTCTGTAGGTGGCATAGATGGACTAGATGGCATAGAGGGAGCCTGCTGGGGCAGTGTTTTGGTGTTTCCTTTCTGTCTGAATAAAGGGTTTTGAAAATACCATCATTTCCCATAGGATCTATCCAACAGAAAACTGCTGTTTTCATATGAATTTATGCTATGGATCCAGAGACAATATTCACATGAAGTGTTCAGTCTATGTATGTGTGGATGGTAGGAGACTACTTTTAAGACAAGAAGAAAAAGCAGTGGAGGGACAGAGAGAGNGAAAGTAATCTTTATTTTGATTATATATTCTATAAAAACACCTCACACATTTTAAACTTGAAATGTTGCTTTCTGCAACTTTTGGTCTCCTTAAGGAGGCTTAGCATACCTTCTTAAGTTTACCAGCATACTGAAGGATGGAGGCTTTCAAGTGTATGAAGACTGAGACTCCTTTTTCACTGAAGTCACTAGGAGCTTCATGACTAATTTTAGTAGGCACGGGGACGGTGAGCAATCCTTGCCAGCTGACATCAGACAGGAAGCTGAGTATCTCCACAATTGCTCATCCGCTGACAATTCAAGTGTATTTTGCTATCTTTAAATAGATAACATAAAAGGTCGCCTGTAGACATGCCTGAAAACAGGAGGAAACTTGCAAAAAGTTTCCATAGCTGCTCTGTTTTTACTTCTTCGCTTGGGAAAACTACCCACCAATTTCTTCTTTGTTCTCAGTCTTATGCCATTTCTGTCCTCTTCCTTCACTCACATGCCTGTGTATGACTAAAGGTCTTTGGTCCTTTGTGATCCAGCTCTTTAAACCACAGAAATACAGAGTAAAAGGCACCTACCGAGGTTATCCAATCTAATCTCTCACTCACTCTCTCTTTAAGCAACATTTGTGCAAGAATCTTAGGAACATCCTTTTCTTACCACATGCGAGCATCTGATGAAAAATTCAGGATATCTGCACCCATGTGGCCCCTCCACTTTAAAGCCTGTTCCTTTTCTCTGTCTTCTCTACTTACCTGTAGCTATAGTAGGTTGCCAAGCCTTTCAGCAGGACACTTCCACATTTTGCTCTCTCCCTCTGCCCCTCTCTCCCTTCCCATTTTGTTGTCCAGCTTCTTGAAAGTTTGAAAGTCTTAACATCTCCTGCCTCCTTTACAGGTTAATACAGTCTTGTTGGACACACTTAGAAGAAGACAATATTCAAGTACCATGGAAGATGAAAGTGCTTTATATGCCTTAATACTTGATCACTCTACAATAAAAAATCATTATCCCCTGAGCCACTAAATACATGTTCTTCCAGTAACATACACCAAGATAACAACTGCACTACCTGGTGATTATAGTCATAAAAGTAGGGTAAGAAATCTTGCTTGTTCTTTCTACATATCTTTATTATGCAACAGCTACGCCAAGAATTTCCCTTGGATTGCAGTGGCTGCCTCTTCTCCCTGCTGAGAAAGACAGAGCCATGGAGAACATTCTGGGGTATGTGGGAGGCAGAAGGCCACAGGAATAAATGCCCTTGCTGCAGGCAATGCTGCTGCTGAGTTATTGATGTTGGATGTGTATTGTTGGAGCATGAGCTTTGAGGTAGAACAGGCATGGTGAAAGGTGGAAAGGGGAAAGGTGTGCTGAGAAGGTAGGTCTGGGGAGAAAGACCAAAGTAAAAGGAACTGTGGCCTCTCCTCTGACAAGGAGCTGTGGTGCTGCTGAACTTCCAGATGGAGCATGATTGCTAAAACAGCAGCAGAATCAATCATTAAAATGACTGTTTTAGCTTTTTTGACAATTAGTCCAATAATTGCAGCACTTATTTCTTACAATAGCCTGCATTATAATGCATGCTATGCAAGGGAATTAATGTCTCTAAATTATTATAGAAACACCCTGAATATGCTATCTTTTTAAATAATAATGCAGGATGTCTCTGTAATATGTTTAAATAAGTTGCAGATTGCTGTGTCAGGACACCCTGCTATCCAGACATGCTGACCTCTGTTCAAAAGCTTTACTTCTCAGAAAGTCAAACACACATTAAGGAAAAATATCTCTTGCTATGGGGCTGGGAGCAGGACCCTGAGGCTGCTGTGTGCACTACCAGAGCAGGGATGCTCTTCAGCTCTGTAGCAAGTGGTGTACATCTGTCAAGGACCTGTACTGCTTTGCTTTCGCCAAGAGCAGGGTAATGCATTGCCTACCTCAGCCTTGGCTTGGTGTGTGTCCTGCCTCTTTGTCAGATAGAGATGGTGCCTTTGCCTACAGGCTGTGGCAGGCTATTTATGATCTGCTCAGCACAGCCTGTCAGAGGCAGTTAAGACACTTTCACCTAAGCAAATGCTACTTGCTATTCCCTTGTTATAAAACAAAGGTCATTTGAACTGAAAATACCTCTGTTCCTAGCAAAACTGGGGGAGAGTTCTGTATAATTGTTTGCCAAAGCAGCATAGGAGCCATGGGAGTGGAGAAGAGAGCAGAAGCTGGAAGCTAACACAGCTATTGCCAAGGCACAGATGATGTTGACTGAGTTTGCACCAATAAAACAAGCAGTGTACCTATCCAACCCTCAGTCCAGGTTTCAGCTGGCTGCTCCAAGGCTCCATGTGGAGCAGCGCAGCTGTGTGACCTTGCGTTATTCCACTATTTGCCATTAAGTTGTGATGAAGTCCATGAGAAAAATGACATGCAAGATGAGAGAAAGAGATATTCAGCAGGTCCAAGGATTCAAAAGGAAAAATACAACCTTGACAACGGTATAAAACCCTAAGGAAGAAAGCAGAGAATATGATGGCAATTTGGCAATGTCAACCATCAGCCTGTTCTCATGCAGCAACACAAACAATGATTTCCCCACCCACTGTGCTAGAAGGGATACAGAAGTTTCCTTACTGGGGTAGTGAATGTGCCCAGGTTAGCCCATGCTGGACAGCCAGAAGCAGGGCTGCTTCAGAAGTTACTTCATTTTCCTACCCCACTGCCCTGACTGCACTGGTTACCTTTTGTAATCAAATTAATTCCCATCTCCACCTCCTTCTTCGTGCTCACATAGCAGAGAGAAAGGAATGGGCCAGCAGTGGTTGCTTAGTACTACACAGGTCTTTTCAGATACCCACAGCCTGCATCAAAGGCTGTGTGAACTCTCAGTAGCTTTACAGAGCTGAGGCTGCTTTCTGTGAGGACACAGCTTCGTTGTGGTGAATGTAAAACCTCTGTGTCCCAGCCAAGACTGGGGCCAGGATCTGTGAATCCTAACTCCAACAGCTATACTAGTACTCAAGCTATGCTTCCCAGACAACGAGTGAATTGCCCCGATTTGCATGGAGCAACCTGACTCCTGGGCAGCTGTACAAATGAAGCTGGGATACGTAATACTTCCATTAATTGCCTTTATATCAGGGGCAGGATGGAGTGTACCCTTATGCATGCCTTAGTTTTGTGACACTCTGCTATACTTTTAAAGGACAGGATGTTCTGTTCTACAAAGCAGCACCTACTGGAACCATATGAACTAGCCAGGCACTTAAAATTATAATGGTGGCTAACCTCTAAGGGACTGAAAACTGTGCTAAACTGACAAATTGCATAAAATAAAAGTAATTATGCCTTCTGTATCAGTCATTTTTAGAACATGAATAATGTGTGTTCAGGAAGAATAAAGCTTCACTGAAACTACAGGGGAAATAATGGCACCTAGTATTCATGGGGCTGTAACAAAATTTTGTTTACAGATCTCCATTGGTTGTGAAATTATCTGTACTGAAGAAACTAGATGTACTCTAAAGAGAAGATTGAAGGAGCATAAAACATGTAATATTGTGGTTATAAGGCACATAAAATCTTATTGGATCTGTGATAAATATTTGTGCCTGAGCCATTTTACTATTTTACAAACTACTTTCCCTGGAGGATGGTTAAAGGACAGAAGAAGACCCTATTTATCAGATTTAAAGTTTAGCATCCCCCCAAAATACCTATGATGAGGGTGTAATATACCTGTTCTCAAAAGTGTCCAGTTAATTGTTTAGTTTTGTATTGAAAATATTCTTTTTTTTTTCCATTAAAGCTGTTTTCAATAGATAGTTGTGTCATCTCTTGGGCTACATAAATAAACACAGAAGATGTCCCTAAAAGGATGCTGTTTTGGAATTGAAACCATATATTAAACTCCCCATGGGGGATGAGGAGTCCACAGTGCAGAATTTAATAGAAGCACTGCATTCAGCTGCTGTACAATGCTTGGAATTTGTCTGTGGGACTTGGAAGAGGCTGTGCTGCACATTTTAAAAAAAAATGGAAATGTCTTTTGTGAGATTTGTGCATGGGGAAGGAGGTCATTTGAAGATGAAGATAAGACTTCTTGGGTGGCAACCAAATATTTTCTCCAATCTTGTATTTTAAACTATGTAAGGATCTCACACAGGAAATTTTCTTTTCTTTTAACTTGGCCTTTTATACATTTGCACCAGTAATTTCTTAGGTATGTGGGTCCCTCATTAATTGTTCTTGGGTGTAACATTTTCATCTTTCAGAAGTCCCCAGTTTTCTTCATATATGAAAGGAATTTAAAATACTAAAATTCAAACAAATCCCCTCTGTAGATTACTTTCTCTTTTCCTACATCACTTTTTGTTCGAATCTCAAGCTTGCTCCTAGTTCAACTCTCCAAAGAACTTAACTTCACCTTTTTCTAACAGCATCTTATCTGTCGGCTTCCTTTTTATTTACTAGCCAGCATGGAGGTTTATCCTTTGTTCTTGAAAACAAGTATTTCAATCATTCCTCATTGAGGTGCTTGCTAATTACCAGGTCAAATAGTCTCAGGATGTGGTTTGGTGTTCTCATTGAGTCATGAGTGTGATTTCTGGAGAATTGATTTGGAGGAGAAAGCAGAAGAGGCTGACGAGTCACTACATCTGATCTAACATAATTATATTGGGGAGGGCTAAGGCCTCTGTGCTGGTAAATGGCTAGCTGACAGTATATAAGAAAACAAAAAAATTATTTCAAATGATGTCCATCACTGTGCAACAGCAGTGCAGATTTGGTACAGGGTTTGTGTTGTGTCATACAATGAGGTGACAGTATTGCCTTTCTGAACAAAAGATATCTTCTCTTTACCTTTTGGGTAGGGAGGGGTAATATTTTAAGGAACTGACATATCTGTGTGGTTTCATGTTTGATCATGACTAGAACAGCAATATTTGAGGGAAGGTGTTTTTTTCTCAGAAGCAAGGTCTGGAGGTCATGGCCAGTGTCAAATATCTCCAGAAATGGGGGCTGTGGGAAGAGGCAGGTTGCTATCAATCGCTTGGAGGGCATTTCCATATAATGTATTTGTATGTGTGTTTGTTGCCACCTATACACTATTGCTAGCACCCCTGAAGCTGTTTTTAGGGTTATAGAAGAATATTTTTTTATTAAGGAGTAAGTGCCACCATACGTATGCTCTGGCTTTCATAATTCTGAAACTAGACAATGTAGCAAGCAGATTTAAGTAACCTGATCCTAACCAAAATAATCAAAAGCAAGACAGTTTTAACTAGGCTGCTCCTCAGTCATTAATAGGTACAGCCCTACTGAGGCAGTTTTACCCATCTGCTGCAGTCAGGTGATTTGGACAGTGAACATATTTAGAGAGTTAAATGCCAGGGCAGGAAGCTTAGTGCCACGTAGCTGTAAATAACATCATGGTATTCCGTGTGTTTAAACATCTTTAACTGGTTGATCACTTTCTATTAGTTATCTGGCTGGGACCAGTATTAAATTAAAGTCTTGCAACCTACTGGGACAACTCTTACAAGTATCTGAATTTACAAGCAATTTGGCCACCCGGCCACTCAAGAAAGCTCAAAGTCAGGGGGATAAAGTCAATTATCAGCCCACTCACCCATTTAATTTCTGAATGGTGGCTTGAACAGACGAACAAAGGTGTCTGTAGGTAAAGCTGATGGTCTGGATTAAATGAATAGATTGAACAATTGGCATATGGTGTGGTTTTTATTTTTGTGTTGTGCATAATAGTCCTGAGTCAAAACTGGATATTTATTATGTCTTTACTTGTATTGACACATTAGTGGGGTAAGCCTTTGTTCTAGCTGCTCCAGACAGACAATTAACCCAACAATTTTGCTGCTATCTTCATAACCAGGAAAAAAAAAAGAAAAAAAAAAAAAAAGGTAGCTAGAAAGAGAAACAGGAGACGTCTGAACACATCCAACAAGAGTCATCAATATATCGTTCCTGGTCTCTGGTAGCCTGAGGAAAGAACAACGGCATTTTGCATCATGTCCTAAAAGTCATCAGTCCACAGCCACTAAGAAGTGATTCAAAATGCTGGTAGTCCATGCCTAGCAAGCAATTCGAGTCCAGCAGAAAAGCTCCTTAAAAATGTAATCTGTGTAAGGAAGCAATTCCTTCCTACATCTCAGTTATCAGAAGCAGGAATCAGGCAGGTATCACTTCTCCAAGGTTTAACTTGTGGCTGTATTTGTGCTTTGTAGTATGTCTGTATTTCTTGCAGAGAAAAGCATCAAAATCTGAATTCCCATTTCGTGCTGTTTATTAATTCCATTCTTTTTTTTTTTTTAATGAAGGAAATATTAAGGTATAAACTCAAAGGAAAAACTAGTTTTTCAGCTTAAATACATGCTTTGAGTCAAAATCAGACTGCTAGACCCACCTTTCATCTGAACAAAATGGTTTTTTGTCAGTCTAACTGCTTCCTTAATGTATTTGATGCAGTGCTTTCTGTTCATTGACTTCAGCAGGAGCAGGCTGTGTTTTTAAAGGGTGCTAAAACAGTTTGCTGTTTTGGTCTGTAGTGGGCAGATAGATGTGTATCAATCCATTCTTCAGCTATTAAAGTCAATATTCTCATTCACTGATACAGTAATGGCAAAGCCAAGGGTAGACCCTTGCTCTACACCTGAGCTCCAATGCAGTCAGTAAAGCAATGCAGATCGCTGCCAGGAGGGGGGTTGATGACTACATTTTAAGCTGTGTAAACTGTGTTGAAATGAAGAAGAGAAGGGCAAGGCTTCTTGGTCTTGTATCCTTGCTCAACTAGCATCACTAGGACATCACTAGGGACCAGGCCTGCCAGCTGTTTGAACAGTTGGAGGGTGGGCTGCTTATCGTCTTGCCGATACTGCCTGCAAACTAGGCAAAGTGTCTGCCAAAAATGGGAAGAAACATGGGTGCCATCTGAAGATGACCAACCACTGGAACAATGCCCTTGCACACTATGTATGCAACTCCTGCTCACTATGTGTGCAACTCCAGCAAGTATTTCCCTCCTGGATGTTTGAGCATAGGACACCTCCTGTAGCACATGCATGCATTGCCCTACTTGTAGGGAGGCCAAAAGGTCACCCATGAAAGCATTCTTCAGGACATCTGGGCAAGCCAGAGTGAAGGCATGTGGTCCAGTATGCCAAGAGAGGCACATTTGTTCAATCCAGAAGGTCATTACCATGTTCTGGTGTAAGGGAGCTGGGGAAAGCTGCTGTTCACCAAGGCATTACTGAAGAGACAACATTTCCTTCCCCCAGGCTTTCAGGCAAAATGCCCCTTAGGATTCCAACTTCTTGCTGAGATGGTCATAGAGTCTCATCAGAGTTATACACCTTCTTTGCTGCTAAATTAAACTAAACTAAACTTAGCCCAGCTAAATTATGAAAATTTATGAAAATTATGCTTCATCTGCGCATGCTCTTTCCCAAAGTTTTTATTGAAGGAAAGAGCAAATACGAAAATGTTCATGTACAGAAAACTATCTGATTGTGACTACTGCTATCATGATCCCACATGTAGGTCATCATTCTGTTTTGTTGGCACTTTTCTGGGAAATTGCTTTGATGAGTTTAACTTAGTGGGCACAGTTAAAGACAAGCTGATGGAATATCTTGTCCTGAGCATTGCTCTTTCCTGGACAGGAGGAAAGAGTTATATGGGAACATAGCAAGAAAACACGTTGGAAGCAAAGGACTGAAATTTCTTCCCTGTAGGATATTAAAAGATGTTTCCATCTGTAATCATTAAGCAGAATATGAGTGTTTTCCTTAGTGCCTTGCAAAATAAAATAGGGATGTTTTCATCCATGTTACCAGTAAGAATAAAGGAAGGGGTGATTAGAACCACCAGTTTTTGAGAACACCTACAACAAGCATGCTGGGAAGACAGAAAACCTGTCACAATGTCTCATGTAAGAGAGACAAGCCATGCTTAATCAAAGCTGACACAAAATCAAGACTTTTCAAGGCAATACCTGCAGTAAAAGATAAGTATTCAGACACTGTCAGTCTCTGAAAACATCTCCTGGTGCCACCAGGTAGAAAAAAAATCCTCATCAGTAATACATGATTTTTATTCCACTGTATATGTCACCAAAAAAGCCTTTCTTAAAACCTGGTCGCAAAAATTACTGGGGTAGTGAACTATCCGGTGCTTCGGTTCCACAATAATATCTCAGAAGAAAAACCACATGAAAGCAAGCAGTGAGGGAGAAACAAGGTTAGAAAGAGGAGTCATAAAAACACAGAGATAGCAAAGCACAATTTAGTAAGACAGACAAAGTCAAATGGTATCCTTTTTTCTGATACAGATGTTCATCCCAATAGATTTCCACAGCATTGAAAAAAAAAAAAAGTAACCAAGAAAATAATTTTCCTCAGTCCTGAATTATTTTGAGGAGGAAGGCAGGTCTTGGTGTCTAGCGAGTAAACAGGCAACTCATCTGAAGACTGAACACAGTAAATATAAGCAGCAGTAGGCTGTTTGGGAAAGAGGTAAAATGACCTCTAGAAACCTTTATTCTTTTTGGTCAAGTTGCTTCTGAAGACACATCCTGAGTGCCCTGGTATTCCCCATTGCTGGGTTAAAATCAACACATTGAGAGAATGCCAGTGTTAGTATAATAAAGTATATGTATTGTTCAAAATGCTTATTTTTAAATACTCTATTTAATGTTTGTTTCACATGCCACATGCTGGGTAACAGGAGAGGGCTCCATTGTTTTTAAAAACAAATAAATAGACAAAAAATCCCTTTTGGCTATGAAAAGAGCAGTTTGTGAGACTGCTATAAATGCAACCGTGTTTTAGCTCTGTGGTCTCAGACTCATTACTTAGTGCTTTCTCCAAAGTTTTGCTTGGCCAGCGCTGCTTTAGCCAAACTGTTTGTTGGCCACCACAGCTTTCATGACTTGGTGAGGACAGTGTCTTTAGTGGTGACTTCACATGGCTGTAGGCTTATCCAATTTAAGTACATGACCACAACTGGAAGAGTATTCAAATCTGTTGGATATCATATGCCTCAAGGAGGGGTGCGTGTGTGTGCGTACATACCTACCCTTTTTCCCTAGAGGTTTTAGGGAGATCCTGCTAAGGAGCTCAATGTACTGCAAATATAATGCTTGTCTCCTAAAATGGTGTCCTGGTTCAGTGTCAACCTTGACACTTTACCTGTTAATTGAAGACTTGAGTTGTTGATCCTTCCATCAGCTGTCGACTGCTTCTTCTGCCTTTACCACCTGGCAACTTTGTCCTGATAACTTCACCTTGGATGGTCATGTACGCTGCTTTTCACAGCTGGCACATCTCGTCACAGCGCCCCACAGCAGTGATTGCTGTTGTCTTGCCTTTCCCCAGTATTTCCTAATATTTAACAAGCCATTGCTATTTGGAGGCATTTCTCTGGGTTTTCATCTGCCTTTCCCAACAGTTCCTTCTTTAACATTAGAGCTTTCTTGCCCACAAAGAATTGCCTCTCTCATTAGGGAATTGTTAAATTTTCCGAAGCCGTGTGCAAAAGAAGACATCTCAGCAATATAACAGAAGAAATTAGTTTCAGTCTCTTCTGCTCCTTGATTACTGTCTTATTTTCCAGAGAAACTGTCTGCTGCCTTGAGTGTCACTTAGGGAATAGCCTACTGGCAACATATTTTGGCAAATTCTACTGAAAAAACAACACCAACCACCCAATAAAACTTCAGTTCTGTTTTGGATCTTTTCTCTGAAGAAAAAAAAACAAACAAACAACAAACCAACAAACCAAAAACATAAGAAGTTCTTTTCCAATCTTTTTGTGCACAGTTAATTCTGCAGAATTGGATAGTACTATGAAGGTGTCAGAGTTCAGCTGAATATTGGCCACATGTACCTGAGAGTGATAACACCTCAGTCACCGGGCTTCTAAAACTATCTGATTTTAATAGCTCACTGACCAGGTTCTCAAAGTGATCCTGTTTTTTTGGAAAACTAGAGTTGATAGGTTTTGATTTTATAAGCAGCGCACTAAAGTGCCAAAGCACCTGATGCTTTTTATACTCCTTTAGAGACATCACTTCCTTTCTTTCAAAATATTTATTTCTTAAAAGGAAATTAAAGATTGTACAATGCATAATTTGTGTGATTCACAAACATTTGCATTTTTCAATTATTTCTACAAAAGCCTGGATACGTGGATGTGCTGAGGAGCATTCAGTTAGCTTCTTTTCTAATGTTCAGATTCTAGGTCTTTCATATCATATGTTGTTTGGGGAAAGAGCCATTTTGGTGGTCTCAGACCATTCTTTGAGAAAATAGATCTCCTTCCAGTTTAGGAGCTGGAAGAGGAAAGATGTTTATTTCTTTGCACACACAGCCCAATTGAGCTGGGATTCTGCCATGCACAGTGTCTGCTTATGGCTTAGTTTTAGAGCCAGCACCTCAGAAAGATTTAACATTTGTTTAGGCTTTTTTTAGCATCAGTAATTGTAAATAGTTACACAACACTTAACCCCTGAATGACAATGACCAATGCATTTGGCACTTTTCTTCTTCCTTTGATATTTTACTGTGCCTTTTCTAATTTCAAGAAGTTGTTCATGCTGTTTTACTCCCCCAGGCCAGATGTCTATCTGTCTTTGTGTTCTGAATACAATATATGATCAAAACAATTTCAAAAATAATGCAAAAATTTATTACATACTTGCTTTTTAACAATTATTTCTAAAATACAATTTAGGAACATACTATAGAATAATCACTTATAAATAGCGATGCCTCTGCTGTTGGGAGATATTGCTCCATGACTCCCCAAGAGGAGATCTATAGACTCATATAAAAAGCCTTGTTGTGGGCTATATGTACTTTCTGTCTTACCCATATTTTTCTATAGAGAAAGTTGTGCCCACATGCTGCCACAACAATCGGTTGGGGAAATGTTATTTCCATTCCTCTGGTAAGGAAAATCTTACAATATGAATCATGCATCAGTAATTTCTGCCATACAGCAGTTCTTGGCAGGGAAGTCTGCATTGCTAGACCATATCCTTTGCTGGCCTTTAACATGACCTAATACTGTTCATGTATGGCTTCCTAAGTTGTGATTATCAAGCAACTCTGAGTCCCACTCTTCATTGTCTCCATTCATAAACTTGCCCCTATATCCCACACCATATGCAAGTGGCATGAACTTTTCTGTAGACTTGCAGCAAAATGCTGTTGGGTGCTCCCTGGAGTCTCATAAGTTGCTTGCTGCCTCTGTTTTCGTAGTGTACCTTTCAACTGAGAGTGCATAGTATGTGATCCACAATCTCATCCTCAGCTGGCTTCTAGACTTCCCCCCCACCCCAGCAGAGAGCTTGTTGAAGCCACAGGCTGTCAGACTCAATTATTTGCACAGCATCTTAATAGGACTTGTAGTTTTCCTAAAAAAAAAAAAGAACACACCAACAAGAAAAATGCCAAAAGGTCAATTGTCCTTTCTTTAAAATTGGTTTTATGGAATTCATCTCCCTCTGAGAGATTTGAGGCACTCCTGGAATCACTGTATAATCAACTCATGTCTTCTCTGGGGGCTACACTACTGTGAAATCAAATAATGTTGTAATCTCGATGTGAATACCAACTTCAGACAGCACCTTTGATCTCAAAGGTTTGAGAGTGTCAATGAAAGAATAACTTTGAGCCTGATAGTCTTCCAATGAAATTGGAGCAAGTATTGACTATGATCTCTCCCCAAACCCGCAACCCAAGCAAGTAAGAGCCTGGGCAGGGCTTAATGAGAGGCTGCCAAAAAAATACTCTCATGACATGAGAGAGGTATTTTAGGAACTAGTGCTTTCTTCAAGGGCTTTCCATAGTTGTAGCACTGCAGAGTGGTTTAGGAAGTGCAGAGCTAAAGGGATTACTGGTTGCACTGCTGAATGTAACCATGGTCCACATCCTTTGTGCCCTACAGCTGTCCTGTGGCCTTATTTAGAGAAGCTAAGTGGTAAATTTTCAGTCAAAAAAGACTGTGTGACATGGGCTTTCATCAGAAGGACATCATTCTTGTTTCTCTATTTTGTAGTAAAAAATCTTACAGAAAAACAAGATGGGGGAAATGCACTTTTTATTACTTTGGTCAGTCTTTTCTGTTTAATTTTTCATTAGTAACAAAGGAGGCTGTTTTCACTAGCATTTTTAAAGAAAAAAAATCCTATGAAAAATAATTGGTATTTTTCCACTGCCTACATATGAGAGTCCTATAAACTCTAATCCTGCAGCCGAGGCCATGAGCAGAGCTGTGTTGAAATCAATGGATCAGAGCACGATTGGCAGCAAAAATGATTATAAGATCAGTGGCCAATTAGGCAAAAAGATGGCTCAAGACTGTTATGATAGTGAGAACTAAAGCACTGTCTTCTTAGGTAACAGCGATAAATCACTGAAAAGGAATCCACATGGCTTTGTAGAAAGGCACCAAATACCAGTTCTAAAATATTGCAGGGGATCTGCTGGGGAAAAAAAAAAAAAAAAAAAAAAAAAAAAAAAAAAAAAAAGCCTTTTTCACAATGTTTTGCAGCAGTTTCTTAAATTATTATATCTAGAGAAATACACCGTAGCTTTTTGTATTCAAGTTAATATTGGAGTGAGAAAAATATTTGGTTTTCATCTCTACCAGTTTTACTGCATGCTGTAATTGCATCTTGTGCTGTACCAGGGGACACATTCAGCCTGCCTTTGCCAACTCGCTTCCACTGAAGTTACGGGAAGCTTTATTTGATTATCATGTTAGACATAAGAGAACATTTTCATACAATGCCTGTGTTTCAGATGCTTCCTTTTAAGTATTCCTTTGCAAGTGGTTAATGATAATGATAATTTGGTAATTTCTTTATAATTCTATTTTCCTGTGGAGAGAGAAGCTAGGCTGTCATGCAATTCATCTATGTTCCCTTGCTCTCCAAAATTTCTGAACCTTTTTGACCCCTCTTAAGCAAATCTGACACATGGCAGAATTTTCCAAGCTTTGAGTTTTTTACCATCTGTGGAAGGACACAACTGGTCTCACTGGAAATAGCTAAATGAAGGTGATTTGGGGATGAGCCGACACTTCATCAGTCATCAGGGCCACAGCTCAGGCGACAGCCATTAGAAACAACCTGGATATATGAAAGACCCAGTTGCAGCTTGCACTGTCTTGGGTACCAAAGCCTAACTACTCTTGGATGCTGAAGCATTAGACCAGGCTTTAGCAACTTCCTGCCCACAGACATCACAGTAAATGCTTACAGCATGGAATCCAGAGGAAACTGTGTGGGTTTAGGGGCTCTCTTGGGCTACAAGAGAAAGAGCAAACACTTTCTATGCACAGAGGGGAAGGAAAAAAAAAAAGTCAAGATATGAAGCTTAGCAAGTGATCAGCAATTCATAAAGGAGCTCTTAGTGTTATTAGCTCTGAAGAAGTCATGATCTACTCACAGATAGTCTGCAAGTACAAAGAGATGAAATACACTAGATAGTTTATCTGTTGTATGGGAATCGCTTTGTTCTAGCCATTTATTTTTTTTGCTATATAATATCTTTCTCTATAATTCACTTCCCCTTTCATATTGTTTCTTTCATTTTAAGATAATTCCATATTTGTCTTTTATTTTCTCATTTAATTATGTGCATTAAAAATTATAACACTGAAATGTTTAAGCAACTCATTAAAACCTGCTTGTAATCCTCTATCTGGGACAGAAACTGCTGCTATTTTCAACAGCTCAGAATACTGTAGCGTAATCAATCTTCTAAGAATCTTGTAAATCACTACTATGGGCTGTCTCCAGTTTCTTGCAAATCATATAAAACACAAACTGATCTCTCAAGGAGATTGTCCAGGCCCTTTAACTGTCTGTACAGCTTCTGTCTTCATCCACTTCGGTGGTACAAAGCCTTTACTCCATAATATCTACTACACGTGCAGCCTGGAGTTTCACTGAATTATTGGAAGGTGAGAGTGAGGCTTTCAAAGACAGCACTTTTGTGCTTATAAATTTTATTGGTGTCATCTTGTTCACGAGATATATGCAGGTCTCCTACAATATCTGTGACATCCATATCCTGCCTTATAATCACACTGTGCCACAACCATCACAATGATTAAAGAGATTACTTTTTTTTTATCTCATGTGGTGAGATTAGAGAAGTTCAGTTAAATGGGAGAAGAATGATGAAGAAGCACAGTTATATATCATGATGGGTTTCAGGAGGAGGCCTTTAGAGGAACTCTCCCTCCCAGTGCCTACGAGGTCTCTAAGAGCAGCATTTTCAAGTTGTAAGGGGGAGTGGCCACCCCCCTCCCACCC
The DNA here is from genome assembly GCA_013396735.1 of Grallaria varia. Taxonomy (NCBI): domain Eukaryota; kingdom Metazoa; phylum Chordata; class Aves; order Passeriformes; family Formicariidae; genus Grallaria; species Grallaria varia. The sequence continues at coordinate 460,277 of VWZG01008382.1, read as the reverse complement.
TCCTTCTCAGAGTTCAGGACTGGGTCCTGCTTTTGAAGCAGATCTAGTCCTGAAAAAACGCCTGCAGCAGGACTGCAAAACCTGCCAGACAGACTGGACACAGCCATGAGGTAACGAGGGATGAATTTGATGGTAGCACTGGGAGGGGCAGTGGCTGCACCCTATGGTGTGATGAAGAATCTGCGCTGCTGGGAGGCTCCAGGAGAGTACACTTCTCTCTGTTCCCTTGTACCTATCAGCCACCTGGGCCCTCCCACCTCAGTGATGCTGTAACTTTGCTGCTGAGACTTACAGCATTCTTTTTGCTGTTCTTATTTCTACCCACTCACCTGTCTCTACACTGATTGTCCTCTTCACTCTGTCCATTTGACCTTAGGCAGTGGTTTTGATTGCATCATTTGTTTACAACAAGTCTCCATTGTTGTTGTAGGGGAGATAATAGTCTCTGTGTATCTTCTACCTATAATTATTAAAACAGGATCTGGGACTGAATCTGACTCTATACAGAGAGCAGGGTGGATATGAGAGGGCATAGCTGAAGGGTCATAACTGGGTCTTCTGGAAGTCTTGCTTACCTCCAGTGAGCCCATGGCTCTTTGTGGCCCTTCCTCCGAAATTCAGGCTTGAATACACAGATTACTGAGCCTACTGGTCTGCTGCTCCACCAAAACTGTTCGTGAAGACAAGCTTTTGACTCAAAAATCGCTCAGTTTAAGTTTTGTACATACCATATGTTACAGATCTAAAGTGGATCACTACAATATTTGTGGTTTACTTGGAGAGGAAAATGGGCAGGGTATTTGTGATAGTCCCTGTCTAACTTTAAGGTTAGCAGAGCACCAAAGACATGTCTTGAAGCTCAGAGAGGAAATTCTGGAGATGTCAACTTGCCCTTAATGTGTCCTGGTTTTTCCAGGCACAGTACATCTTCCATTAATGTGTGCTGGATGGAACAGATGGGCTGCGATGCTTGAGCAGGGACATGGGTTATAGGAGGCTTTGACTTCCACTTAAAACTGTTGGCATTGTTTTGATGCTACCCCTTACCTGTCTTGTTTTAAAGGGCAGTGAGTCTTTGTAACAGCACCAAGCCCTAAACTGCTGAACAAAGGGCACCCACTACTATGTGATCTTAGCACTTTGGAAAACACGGCATCCCTTATAAATAGAGACACAATGAGCCATCACCTGTGTTTTTTGAAAGGTCGCAGCAGATGAGGATGGCTGAAATCACAAATCGCAGCACCTACTTAATATTCCTGCCTCAGTTTTTTCTCTTCTGTAGACCTGGACTGGTAACAGCTTCCTGCCTGCTGGGGATGCTGCAAAGATTATTACACACTTACCAGATTATGAGGACATTTTAAGCATTATTTTTATTTTAAGTAGCACTGTTTAAACCATAATGCCCCTGGACAGAATTTAAGTGGCTCTCTACCCACCATCTTATGCTTGCATTCACTTCTAAGGTAAATCACCTTTATTATCTCACCCTGTCCTTAGGCAGATTACAGTTGTGGTTTTCAAAAGCAACTTTCTGAGTCTGTCAGCTACAGCAGAGGCTCAGGGAAGGGAATTTGGAAGGCAAGAGAGTGACCCTTCTCCACTTCCTCTATCCATCCTTTTTTCTCCAGTTTCCCAGGTAGTTTTTCTGCCTAAACTCGATTATATCCCCCGTGCATAAAGAGTAGGCTGTGTTTTGCATACTTCTGCTAATGAGGATAGCAGAAATACTTAAAGCTATCCCCAGAGCCGTGGAAACAGGATCTGAGCAGCAGCTGTTCTTGGAGGCTCTGCGCTCTCCCTTTCCTGCTTGCTGAAAACTCAGGAGCAGTTTCCTCTGCCCATGTGCCTCCTCGTAGCAGGCAAGTTTATCGTTCATCACCAGAAATGTTTCAGCAAACTTCCCTTTGAATTTACAAAGAAGGTGTTTTAATGTGTACTTTTAATCTTGGCAGTGAGACCAAGTTTGGACTCTGTGATGATTTTCAGACGCTCAAATGGATTGCCCAGTAGAGGGAGCAAAGGGAGCACTGTGAACACTACACTTTGAGAAGCTCGCAGAAAGGCTTCACCCGTGCAAACCATCCTCCAGTGCTTCTCCCCAGTCCCGCGGGTGGGTCAGTGTGGGTTAGTGTGCCACTGAGCCAAGCAGAAACAACGCCCAGGAAAAAGCGGCCTTTGGATGGCCAGGTCCCGAGTGGATGCTGCCAATGCAGACTGACAGACAGAGCATCAGCTGCTGGGGTCCAGGGCTGAAAAATATTTACTTAATACTTGCTTATTTAAATATTATGTTATAATTTATTTAAATATCATATAACAATTTTAATCCAGTATTTCAATTACCTATAAGGTAATTAATAAGTGTTAATATATACCATGTTGTTATAATTAATATAAATGTAATAATAACAATTACCTTTTTACACATTTGAGATTGATTCCCATGGACAGCATCCAATTTTCCCTCAAGAGCAAGCAGTGTGCAAGGCTTCACGAGCAGCTGAACATGCTTAATTCTGATGCTATCAAGACAATTTCCAGCCTGTTATATTTAGTTCTGTGTATTGGCCCAGGGATGTGTTGTAGCAAGGCCTCAGTGGGTCTGCCAATTGAAAACTTTTCTGCTTGGAGGTTGGGTTTGCTCACTCGAGGTGGGATCAGCACCAAAAGCCTGCACTTCTCATGCTACAATAGACCAGCATAAAGTGCAAGAGAAGAAAGAAAATCTCTGTTGGAAGACAACACATCAGTTTTCTAGTTACAATTAGTGCACACCTGTCTTTTGCCAGCTTAGTGATGACTGTCTAAATCTATCTAGTGTTTACTCTCTAATTAGTTTGCAAAATGTTACAAAAGCCATTAGGCACATATTCAGAAATTACTTTGTTTGTTTACTAAATAGGAAAACTAAAGATAGGATCAGATTTTCCTTTAAAGCAGTCTGGCCACGTCAATACAAATCCCCTCCTGTTACAGTAATGCCAAAATCATTAGTGCTGTTGTATTTAGGTAAATGTCTGACTTCAGCACTATTTTCTTTGATTTTTTTGAAACTTTATACAATTGGCTAAACAAAGGCCATACTGGTCCCTAAAAGTGTATGTCACAGTGACCTGAAAAATTGTAGCATATCTTATTCAAAGATACTGAATGAGCAAAAATATTTTTTGCCTCTGCATCATTTTCATGGCTTTAATTTAAAGAAATAAATTTTACTGGAAATAAAATTCAGACCAAAATTTTGGACTTTTATTTATTTGAAGCAACAAGGAAGGAATGATTTCTTTAAGTAGTTTTTCAAAGAGTGCCCTTTTTTCTGAGTGACAGAAAAAAGAAAATGTATTGTTAAAAATCCTACCCATAACAAATAAGGAAGAAAGGTTTCAAACTTACTATTAGGTTAAAGTATCTTTGGATTAGTTCCCAGGGAACAGGCTCTGCTCTGACTTGCTCCTCTTTAATTTCAGAGTGATTTGTTTGTTACTAATTTGTCTTATTTCAGCCCAAATATGTACACAAGGTGCCTAGCAGTGGACAAGAATAATTAAGGGAAGAGCATATAGGGAAGCTAGGCTATGTTTCTATTTGTGTCCAACAGCAAAAATCCAGGGGCATTTCATAGTAGAGGCATGCTTCTAAACGAGTTACACAGACTGAGTCAACTTTTGAAATCAATAGAAACAGAGCACAGAAAAAAAATCCACGCTATTTCAATCCCAACAATTACTGGAGAGTTAAGCAGCCTCTCAGAACAACGTTATCAGGATTGACACATTTCCAAAGCATATTCTGATTTTAGCGAAGCCTTATCTTCTGACAGAGAAATGTTTTGTTGGATATATTCCAGCTTCAATCCTCATACTATTAGTTTTTTAATTCTTGCTCTTTTTTTAATACAACAGTTTTTTTGCACACCGTGGTAATTGGAATAGAAGTAAGAGCGTCTTATTCTTCTGGCAGTCATATTCCCTTCGGTGGCTTTCTTTTAAGTAACAAGCCATCATAGCAGTGAGAACTAAAAGGCTACAGAGAGGCACATCAGGTGGCTCTGATGATTGAGTGGCGTTTAACAACGGGTAGCTTATTGTGATGGCTCGACTGCCACCATTACATTGAGATTGAAAGCGAATACACGCGTGCATTTAGAATTCCTTAAAGGTGTATTTTATTTGATCCATAAGGGATCGCTCCAGCTTTCACAAAAGCATCTGGTAGAAAATACTTTTGTTACCATGAATGGGAGTGGGTTTACTTTTCAGTTTTCCTTCTCCCCTGGTGCTTTTATTTGCAGCCATTTCAAGTCTGAGTTGTTGCAAGTGTGGTATTGGATGAGACACTTGTGTGAGAACCCTTGTCTTCCTCAGCTATGGTGTTTTACATGTTTAAAAGCTCCATAGAGCTACCACACAGAAAATGAACAGTTATAAATTACAGTCTGAGATGGGGCAGGGGTGGAGGGGGGACACAAAAAATTTATAGTAGCATTCAGAGCACCAGCCATCAGCTCAATCCAGAGTCTGAAGATGTGTGATGATCCTTCAGAAACTTTTCTTTCTCCATGGCAGACGCACAAGATATTATTCAGGGCATGTCATGTTACATGCACAGTGGAGCCTTATCCTTAACTTTTCCAGGAGCTGGTTATTTTTCCTGTGTTGCACATGGTTTGCTGCCATGGCGTTCAAGTTGTGTCTGGTGCCCCAGATGCAGCAGATGAAAGTCAGGGAGTTTTTCAACAGGGAGTTTTGCTACATACAAAACACAAGTTAGAAAGCTAATTAAGCATCATCAGGCTACCCACTCACTTCAGGAGGTGTTGGGCCTTTAGCAGAATTCAGCACTATTGCATGGAGAGTAATGGCAGATATTTGATATATGTACAATTAGAAAACCCTTGGGATCATGAAAACAGCTTTGTGAAAATGCAGTTGCAAACCTTGTTCTTTGCCATGCAACTGCTGGATGCTTCCTCCTGTACCAACACGTAGGACAAATAAGTATGCTGAAACAAACTGAAGGTCACAAATGACGTGGAGTTACTCAGTGATGAGAACTGGCTCCTGGAACCTACACACTAAGCACTGGAAACAGTTTGAATCTTCAAAGTCCAAAACAAACAAAGTAACAACAAAAACATAAAAGAAGCCACTGGGGTAGGGGAAAACCAAATTGCCCAGTTTAGGCTTTGGCTGGCATTGAGGTGTTTGCACACAAATTCTTTGCATAAGGCCAAAAAAAAAGGTAAGGAAATTACAGGGAAGAGGGAGAAAGCAATGCAGCTGAGGTGAAAAGATGCAAAACTCAGTTTCCTTATGTATTCCTTTTGAAATCATGAGAGCAAGCTGCCTCATACACATGCGTATGGATACATACTCTCTGTAGAACCAGAGGAGAGGCTGGGAAGCAAGCACTACCAGGACTCCTCTGAGCACTACTAGGGCTCCTCTGCACACTCCTCTCTCCCAGGGCAAACAACTCCGTCCTGTTGCTCCATGAGGGAAATAGCCCCTGAGGCACTGCTGGGACCAAAGCTCATGGTTCCTCTCCCTGTGAGCTGATACACTTCTTCCTTGGTAAGCACAAAAAGGTTCAAAGTCACAGTTTCAGGCTTGACCATGACCTCGTATGAAAACAGATCAGGCAACTAACTCACCATGAAAAAATTCTTTTTTCCCCTCTCCCTTATCCCATTCTAAATCTATTTTAACTTTATGGGGGGATTAGATACCAACACGCATGTGTGTGATGCCTTGTGTCATGAACTCAATGAATCCCTCATTTTACCCCTTTCCATTTCATCCAAGGTCCATAAAATGCCCAGGAAGCATTACTTTAACAGTGTGATGACAGTTTAATTAGATCAAGACTGCAGCAGAAGGGGGAGTATTGGAATTGGAGGCACTTGTGGATTAGAATGAGGATGTTTGCAGCTCAGCCTTCTTCCAGCTCGCTTAAGTAAGGGCAGCTCGGGGGGCTGCTGCTGATACTTGCATCTGGTTTTCCCCACACGTACTATGTCCCATCCAAGGTCTAGTGGCTGGTCTATAGGATAGGGTTACAGTATCTGTCCTTTCTTTCTTTGATTTCCATTTCTGAAGCTTATGATACAAAGGTTTGTGCTCAGCATTCTCTAAGTGAACAGCGAGGAATAATAATGCAGGTACATCACAGCCATAATCCTAGTCTCACTAAAATTCATAGCAAAACTCCCACTGACTCAAAGAAAGGCAAGCTTCCTAGGGAAAAAAATAGGAACCCTTAAACTAGGAGGGCTCTAAAAGAAGATTTATTCTGGTATGAACAAAGTGCCTTTACCCACAAAGTCCATATCTATTTAACCTGGAGTCGCAGCCTTTCTTGTGAGAGACATACACTGTAGCTGTTTTACAGCTCTATAGAGTATGATGGAGAGAAAATCTGGTTGCTGTAAGTGATATCAGGGAGTAAAGTTTAGGCACTTTGACTCCCACTTTTCCCCATGTCTCAGATTTTAATACTTGTTTTTCCGCACTGTTTTATGTATGAATGTACAATAGTTCCAGTGTGCACACTCAGGATTCCCGAGGGGGGAACATTTTATAGACCTTTTTGCAATGTCTTATTAACAAAGACTAATTTTCAGCTGGTGATTTATTTTAATAAAACATGCATATGATTATTCTATGCTTTATTCACTCTGCTATCATTTTGTTAATGCATTTGTTTCACAGTATTCTCCATTTTTTTGTATTTTTGGGGGGTTTTTTTCTTGCATTCTTATACATGCATTTATCAAGGGTTTTTTTAAGAGTTTGAATCTGAAGAAAAATCACTGAGATAATAACATCTTTTTGTCTCATGTCACCATCTGCTGCGTCATCTCTGCAACACAAATCATCCTTATTGCAATGCACTATCTTCTAGAGCGGACCTTGGATAAAATGCTTTCTCTAACTCTTACATTACCAGGGAAATACCATACAGGGAAACTCTTTCTTACCTTTAGTATTTCCAGTCTTCTACATTTAGGTTCCCTTTTACCTTAGTGTCAGCATGCCTGGCCTTTAATGCAATGATTCTCAGTGCATCAGGATCAGGTAGAGAAGTACTATACATGCTATATCCCAGATGGAGAGCTAAGACTTGCCTAAAGTCACACTGGACTGCTCATGGAAGATTAAGGACTTAACTCCAACTGTTTCACACACCAGCAAACTACATCCAGCACCAGACCCACCAGGCACTTCAGTTTGCTGCCATCCATGTCCTGACTGACTCTTACACAGTCTCTGTCCAGGCGATCTGGAAAATGCATAACTTGATGACTGATGACTAGGGTTCCCCTACTCCCCACCACCACTAAACATGTTAGCTATTTTAAAAGTCAGGTAGCATAAGAAATCCAGATAATTTGTAATGCAAGTTGGAGATTTTTTTTTAATGGGATTTGCTAGATTTTCATGTATTTATTTGGTTTAAGTGGCAAAACTTTGGTAGCATGGGAGCTGCAAGAGAGACTTATGTGAGAAGACATAAGGAGCAGTTCCCATGTTTGACAGCGCCACATTCAGCAGCCTCAAAAAAGGACCCCATTCTGACCAAAGATGAGCCCATCAGTGTGCATGGGGAAATTAATTTTGCCAGTTCAAACCTGTTGTGCCCATGACAGTAATTGCCATGTGGTCTTCCTGTCTTTAACTCAACACATGAGCTTTTTGTCATATTTTCCAGCAGCCAACAAAGGTCAACCCACCACAATATATTATCTCTGCTTTGGTGAGAGCATTGTCATTACTCCATACAGGTGTTATGGGTATGTGAGCCAACACAGGTTCTTTTTGCTAAGATGAAGTTAATTGAATTAACTCTTGTATGCCACATTAATAATAATAATGCTAAAATTAAAAGGAGGATATGGCCTGTTGAGCTTGCGTGATTGCTGTTTTGTATCTTAACGTGGAGCGCTTGTTTTTGTTATATTTCCTAGCACAAAAACAACTGTCATTTCATCGTTAAGAGCAACAACTTTTAAAAAATCCAATAAACAATGCATAAAGTAGAGAATTGAAGTGTGTTACCTGTATGAGTGCCCTGAAGACACTGAACATCAAGTAGTTTGCCTTTGTCACCTCCCTGTCACTGCAAGTCACCCAAATAAGGTTTATTGTAACTGAGCTAATGATAAATCTGCAACTCTGTAAGAACAGCTTTCTATCTTTAGGCTTCAGCTATGCTTTTCTTTTGTGTGTATAGCCTATTTATGGAATGCTGATGTTGAACTTGAAAGCAAACCAGAAAAGCGTTCCTGCCTAAATTGTGTATAAAGACCTTCTGGAGGAGCTTGAGGGGTTTTACTGCCTGTGTTCTTCTGAAGCCCACAGTGTGCTGCTTTGCTCAAGTATTTATTTATTCCTCATTCCACATCCATTGTCTGTCTTCAAAAAGTGACCTCCTGAAATGTATACTCCACCTCTGTATGAGACTGCTATTTTTATATAACCCTGGGAACATTGTTGCTGGATGGCCTCCATGAGGTGAGAGTATGCAGAAATGTGCCCATGAAAATTACCTTCTTGAATATACCAATACACAGATAAACATACAGACTTTTTAGGAAACTATTAAAGGAAAGCATTTTAACTGAAATAATGCCTCAATCTACTAGACTAGATCAAAGTAATGTTTACTTGTCCCATATTCCCATCTCCAACAGTGGTCAGAATAGGAGGAAATGAGAACAATAGAAGAAAATGCAGCGCAAAAGTGTTAGAGGGTAATTTGTACCTAGGAAAATTTTCCTCATTAGTCAGGCACAGATTCATGCCTTCAAGCAAAAAGCTTTCAAGTATTTTTCAAATCTCAAGCTTTGGATTTGTCTTAGGTATGTTTTTTGATTTTGTTGTGGTTGTTGTTTGTTTTTTGGGTTTTGGGTTTTTTTGTTTGACATCCTGAGTAACCATCTCAGCCTCTTTTTGCTGGGGTATCACATGTCAACAAGTCATGTAGGCTGATCCCACAACTAACACATGGTTTCTTTGAAGAGCTTTTCCTACTCTTTGAATCTCTTTGGAGCTTAAGCTGGACGTGGGAAGGAGTGTAGTCTTCTAGAAAATTAGGCACCTTGACTTTCCAGTGCATCCTTCCCCATGGCTTGAAGAGGAGAGGGACAAGGATAGTAACAAGACATCCTGCACAGTTCAATCCAAGTTGCCTAGGGCATTCTAATTGTTCTTTTCTCCTCCTTGTGATTAGGTTTTATGATGTTAGTGAACACTCCTGTCTCTTGTGATGGGGTTGTGCCCATTTTTCATGTCACAGCCCTCATCAGCCTCCAGCAACACTGAGCATGTCACATCTCTTGCACCATCCCCTTGGACACCCAGGACTGGAAGGGCTGTGCAGAGCAGTCATCACATCTTAGCAGCCAAATTACAGAGCATATAATCCCAGTCATGGGACAAATACACAGGTACTGGCTTTGGAAAAGTGCATGTGGAAAAGCAAAATTATATTTGCACCCATGCAAATGTATGTGTTTTTCCAAAGGGTTTTGGAGTAGTGAAAAGTAAACTCTAAACAGGCCAAGAGCAAAACAAATTTACTTTTAAATTTAAAAAAAATTTCAAGAGAAAAAAACTGCGACCTGCACTGAGCCTCATTTGACACTGGAAATGCGAACGTTAGGCAGAGTTTTGATAGCAGTAGTGTAGCGTAGTTAAATTTTCTTGGGTAACCAAACAGAAAATTTAGAAACTTCAGTAGAAAATTGCAAATTAAATGTATTAAATTCAACTTTAAATTGTCAGCTAGCAGCCTTATTCGCACATGATTCATTGTCTTTATCTATTGTAAGTCAGTCAGTTGAAAATCACAGAGTTAATACATCTCCTTTCTGCAGGAATTCATGGCATTTTGACACTGGGGGGAGGGATTACACCTAAAAATAACAAACACTTTGCAAAACAAAATTTAGAGGCACTTGACTGTATAATAATTTCATATTTTGCTTTGGTAACACGTGATGATATGTCAATTATTACTTTTACATTTGTTTAATGTTTCATAATGTGAAATAATTTTCAAGAAAGGCTCCATTCCAGTGAAGTTGAAGTGAAATAGGAATTTGTCAAACAAGAATGGTGCTCAGATTTATGCAGATTAAAGCGAAGCCTGAATAATCAGAAATCAGACCCTAAGATGAAATGCTGGCTTTATAAAAAACATATTAGGAATATGCAATCCAGAAAACAATGCACCCAGTTTTACAAGGACAAAAATGTTCACTTTGAAAATTGTGCAAGAAGCTAAACAGGCTGACATCACCATCTCTTGGGTAATATTACACTACAAGTTTGTCTGGCTTGGTGGGTTTTTTTCTTCTCATCCTATATAGCTCAAGTCCTCCCAGTACTAAATGCTTTGTGAACATTCCTGTTGATGTGGCACTCAGGTGTATGAGACTGTAAGTGGAGGAGGGTCGGGGTTGGGGAATGGTGCGTGTGTGTGTGTGTGTGTGTATGTGTGTGTGTGTGTTACCCCTCCAGGATGCCTGGAACAAAGAACAGCACAAAGGGCTTGGGAAAAGGTGACAGTAAAACTGAGATTTTACTGAGTGTAAGCTATTGCCACATTGTGTTTCGTGGGATGTTTGTCAAGTCAGTTTTGTCCTGCTCATGCTTCATCACCTGAAATAGTGGGTTCACGAGACAAATCTTGCCTTCCTTACAACAGTAGGATTATACAGGTATAAATGAGAGCATAAATAGGCACACTAATAAATCCTCAGTACATATCAAAATCCTAGTAGACCTTTGCACAGCGTTTTAGCAAAAGACAGTCTTCTGTTTGGCACTGGAAGTTGACTGAAGCTTTCTTAATCCTTCCACCAATAGTGCCAATTTCTGGTAATGAAATAAACTATTGTAATTCTTTCTGCTTATATCCAGTAGTCATTGTGTTTCAATTTCAGAGCAGGCTCCAGGACCAAAGAAAGCAGGAATAATAAATAGACATGAAAGGGTGGGATAAAACTGGGGTACTCAAAATAGCGTTACTCCCAGATGATTTCAGAGCTTTAACTCTTTAGCTGCTTTCTGTTGAATATAAATTAGTAGCAGAAGTACGTCTGTCTTTCGATTCAAGGAGCATGGCTAGTGCCCTCAGGTCCTAATGCAGGTCAGGTATTGAAATGCTTAGACAGACTCAGGTTGCTCGCTCAAGAGCAAGGAAATAAAATTCCTGTCTTAAAATGCATCTCTCAGGCATTTTGTTGCAACAAACTTGTTTGTTTGTCTGAACTGTTTTGTGTCTAAACAGGGGGAGGACATAACCTTTCAGCAAAGGTGTGGAGAAATGTATCAGGAACACTTCTTTGTGTTTTCAGGGCAGATAGAAAACAAAAGTCAGATGTGACCCCTAGTTCCCTGCTGCGTTCTTCTTCACCTCTCTCTTCCCCTTGGACCAGGCTCACTTGTCAAAGAGGTTCTGTCAGCTGCTAGCGCTCTATGCTGAGGTTAAGTTGGCCACAGTGTGCAGATGTTAATTCAACATCTTGGTTTGTGCAATTCAATATATGACTTAATGTGTATAATCTGAGCAGTACAATTGATTTAACATCCATGTGAGAACTTTAACTTTCAGTTTTCATGATTTATGTGTGTTTGAATTCTGAACCTTAATGCTGTACTAATGTAGACATTTGCATTTAATGACAGAGCTAAGCTGAATAGGCCTGCCACCTCCTAAACTCTTAAAAGTTTCAGCTCTGTGAAAACCTCTAGCTGAAATTATGAACAACAGCTGGTAGATTTCCTGACTGAAATGCTGCAGGCTTGATCATGAAAAGAGAAGAAACACAGCATCAACAAGATCTCATTAATCTTTTGACATAGTTTTACATCTGTTGTCTTAATATATTATGCTCCTTGCATCTACTTAAGTTTAAATAAAGCAAAATTATTTAATATTCATATGAAACATCACTATGGAAGGATGCATGACAGAGTCACCAAAGAGATCAGAATAACATAATATTTATCTCAGATTCTTTAAATGATTGTGATTTTTTAAATAAGTCAGTCAAATTGTGTAGACAGCTCTGAAGGAAATCGTCAGAAATATCCAAAGCAGTTTTGACCTGATAACAGAGTACAAGCAAAGTTATGTCTGACTTTAAGAGACAGACCCTAATGCCCCTCCTGCTGCCTAGGTGTCCCTTACTCCATCAGCAGGACCATTGATTTCATCAGAGCTGCTGCAAAGAGTGAGATTTTGTAGCTTGAGGTTTTGCTTCATTCAAGGAGATGGTTTGCCAAATGAGGAGGATCATGCCATGGCATTCAGGTCTTCTGATGACATTGTGTTTACTCTTCCAAGTAAGCACAGGGGAATGCTCTCACCAACACAACAGAAACCGGTCTCCTGGGTTGGGAAGAGGGCCATCTCCAGGGGCTGATGCAGAGATCACCATTATCTAGGAGTTAGACTCATAACTACATGCTTGAGATTGCTCTTTGGAGACAGGTCTTTTTCTCAAGTATCTGCAGAAGAAATCAAGGAAGCCTAGTCTCCAGCAAGGCACAATGGTTACCTTCCTGGTGCTGCTTGACATGAACGCCATGTTCATGGACTAAGGACCACATTTGCCAAGGTACCTTGGTAACCAGCTCCCAATGACTTCAGCAGGAAAGTCCAAGTTGGTTGAGGCGTGAGAATAAGTTCCTGTAGCCATCAGTATGGGCATATAGACTGACCTATACTGAAATAATGGAATAGTTTATTGTTTCATTCAGCATGTTTTAAATCTGACATTGTTAAATTCCAAGAGATTTAAAAACATTTAGTTGAAAGGAAAAAATAGTCATTCTTAATGACATCTAAGCAGGATTTGCTAACTAGTTGTAATTATTTTTGGAAAAAAATTAGTTCAGCATATTGACAGAAATTCTGCTTCTCCTTAATTTCTTTTTATCTTAATGTTTATGGCTTTATCTCAAACTGCTCTAGTCTTGTCTTTAGAAAGTCAATACCAACAATTTCTCCTTTTTAGAAAAAAGAAGTAGTAAATTTCCCATCTTTAAAATGGACTTGGTTTTCCTTAAAATTACTTTGGATTTAGCTAAAATTTAAAAATGCTTTTTTTGCATGAAAGTAGGTTTCAAAGTTGAAAAAACCAAATTTATTCTACTTCTATGATTTTGACAAGCTTTTATAATGTTACCTTATTGCATGCAAAGATTAGTTGATTTTTAGCCTCATAACCATCTGGAACATCTAAGTCTTTCACAAGAGAGACAGAGTTATAAAGCTGTAATATGGAAAAAGAAAAATACAGCTCTCAAAGGAATATAAAACCTTTCAGCTTGAGGGTTAAATATGGGCATTAAAAAGAATCCAGGTAAATTGAAAGCAAGGGTGTGCTAAATTGCCCAAATGTAATAAATTCATTATGTATGGATAAAGGAAAACATAAAAATTTATAATAAATACATGTGCCTCTTAAGTACAATTGTTTGTAAAAATAATTAGAATAGATTATTCTTTGTTCCAAACAAGTGTTCTCAGTAGTCTGGGTTTAGCAGTGCAGAGGTACCAGTACTGCTTGGGGAGATGGGAGATGTGCAGCAGCAGTAATGTGTAATGGGAAAACAATCTCATATAAAATTTAAGTCTTCTGCATAAAAAACAGGAAATAAAAGCAGGAGTCGGATGTTTTTCATCATTAAACTTCAAAGACTATACCTTGCATTTCTGCAATTTTAAAGCTGATTTAAATGTTAATTTAATGCTAGCTTTTAGCTCCCCTCTTGTACCACCGTGATGCAATAACTGGGGTTAGATTTTAAAAAAATGTGATCTCCAAACAAATTTTCAAAGCAGGTTATCCCTGGCAGTTCCCCTGATTGGAAGGAAAGGAAGAAGGAGTCCTTTTATTCCAGATACTCTTGCCATGTCAGGGTTACCGTTGTGTTTCAGCTACACGGGCCAAACTCTAGTAAGAGCCATGCTCCACCATAGGGTTCATAAAGTTAATAAAGCTCAGAACTGCCTGTGGAATTGTATATATTAATGTAAATTTATGTTCTTAAAGTACAAGACAGAAGACTGTTTTAATGACCATTCCTATGTTTCCTCGCTTCTCCCCAGTTTCAGGAGCTGATTTTCTCCAAGTTGGGGTGAATAGAGTTGGTGTTGGTTGAGTATGAAAGATATGGTATCAGAAAGAGAAAAAAATAGGATCCATAGAAAAAATAACCAAAATAAAAAGCCTGCCAAAATGGCAGTGATCTCACAGGCCAGGGGAACTCCTTAAAATGGCAGCTACCTGAAGTCTTTTCACCAAAAGAACTTTGTTTGCTCAGAACAGTGCGTGAAGTATTTGCATGCAGGCAGTGTCAGAGGGCAGACTGACACAGTGATTGGGATTGCATGAAGAAGCGGATTCATTAGGGTCCGATGCATTCTTAAGGAGGAAATCTAGAACGAGTGCCATTATTTCGGAGCACATTTCTCACTCACTGAGTCAAGATTCCCAGGAGCTATGAAAGGCAATCATGCCGTTCTCAAGTGATTGGTAATGTCATTATAATGTAAAACGCAGAAAACTTAATCCCCATCACTTTTTCCACAGCTTTTTTTCCTTCCTGGACACGTGTTCCTTGTCAGCCTCTTAAAAAATACATGGACCATAATATAGGCTCACCATGGTCACTGCTAGATGGTGGTGTTAGTCTAAGCATTAGTTGATGACAAGAGCAGGAACAAGAAAACTTTTACTCTAAATAAAATATCCGTCTTTCTGGCCAAGTTAAGCAGAGAGGTATTATAAAAAACAGGAAATGAGGCAAACCCCCATATTCTTTGCCTAGTACATGGTATAGATGGTAAACAGCAGTGTTCAGAGATTATGACAGCCTTTGAAGGAAAGGGTTAAGGCAGGTTATGGGACACATGGGGCTCTGAATCCCAGTGAAAGGACCTCCAAAATCCTTTGATGCTCCTTGCATGGAACAGTCTAAAGGGCAAGGAAATCACAGGCTCCAGATATGTTGCAAACACGGAGAATCATAGAATGGTTAGAGTTTGAAGGGACCTTAAAGGTCATCTAGTTCTAATCCTTCTGCCATTTACTAGATTGAGTTGCTCAGGGCCATCCAACCTGGCCTTGAACACTTCCAGGAGTGGGGTATCCACAACCTCTTTAAGTAACCTATTTGAGTGATTCGCCACACTTTGAGTAAAGAATTCCTTCCTAATATCTAATCTATACCTACTCTCTTTTGGCTTAAAAACCATTGCCTCTTGTCCTGTCACTATCTGCCTGTATAAAAAGTCCCTCTGCATCCTTTTTAGAAGCCTCCTTAAGCTACCAGAAGGCCAGAGTGAGGTCTCCCCGAAGTCTTCTTTTCCCCATGCTGAACAAACCCAGTTGTCGTAGCCTCTCTCTGTAGGAGAGGTGCTCTATCTCTCATATCAACTCTGTGGTCCTCCTCTCAAACTGCTCTAACAGGTTCACATCTTTCTTCTGCTGAGGACCCCAGGCATGGATGCAGCACTTCGGGTGGGGCCTCATGAGGGAAGAGTAGAGGGGCAGGATCACCTCCCCAGACCTTGCTGGCTGCTCTTCTTTTGGTGCAACCGAGTATGCAATTGGTTTTTTGGGCTGTGAGCACACACTGTTGGTTCATGTCCACCTTTTAATCCATGAGTATTCCCATGTTCTTCTCAGCAGAGGTGTTCTCAATGACTCCTTCTCCCAGTCTGTGCTCATGTCTGGGACTCCGCTGAATACAAACATCTCTGGTCACCTGTATCCTTAGGGTTTTAATCTGCTGGGTACAACCACCTTCCAAAGGCTGCCTGAAGAGTGGAGCTTGGCATGATGAAATGCATTGTTTTAGTTATGGAGCTGGTACGGAACTGTGAAACTGTGCTGCTCTTTCAGATTTTTGAAAAAATATTCAGTCTTGTGTTTTCTCAATTTCCATTTAAGCCAGCTCAGCCTACCTGCAGAAAAGGAAACAGGCCAAAAGTTGGTGTGACACAAGTGCCCTCTTATGATTCTCACATATCTGAAGTCATACTGATCCTCTCTCATTAATTTTTCTACTTAGCATTTTTGTAGTCCACTACATGTCTGTTGATCACCTTTACCAGGCAAGTGGTTGCTTTATTTTGAAGAGAAAATCTAGACATGACTCAACCCCAACTTGGCCACAGTTTTTTACGTTGCCATGCCTGTCTTATGACCCTCATGTCTTGTTTCCCAGGCTAGATAATCACAATGCAAAGAAATGGTTTTGTACAATCAGGACTATGAAGTATTAAATGCAGCATGTATTTTATCTGTGGTAACCAAACACTTTACCATTGGTGAGCTAAGTCAAACAACTTGGACTTCTGCTAATTCTTGGAGGGCAGGTATTCACATGTCAGAAAACGACCCTACTTTCATAGCACTAATCTTCAAATTTCTTCTCAGAAAGCTAAGGAATGGGTGGCATGGAGAATTAATTTCCCTCTCTGAGAAATTGTGGCTCCTTCTGGATGCTGCGCCACTTTTGGGCAAGTTCAGAGAACTGGGAAAATCTGCAGGATTACTTGAGGTTAAAAAGTTATTTGCACCAAGGAAAAATGTTGTAATGCCTACAAGCAGAAGTCATGTTGCATAAAGCAAGCCAGAGAGTCTCCAAATCCTTGAGGCTAATCAGGAGTTGTCAAAGGCTCTGCTACCACCTAAGCAATAGTTTCACATGTCAGGTGAAGTTCTGCTCTGTGATTTTTGGAGACATCTGGTAACCATCACCAAGATGAGGATCCTCTAATTCCTGCTAGATTATATAAGTATATAATAAATTTAGATAGCACAGGATAGAACAGAATAGGAATATATATTAATAAATATATAATAAAATCATAAATCCTCCAAGATATAATTCCTATACTAACACAAGCCCACTCTTCCCCTTGCCATCATGGCAACTTCTGTTGCAAGGCTGTGGCAACAAGATCTCTCCAAAGGGGAAAAATAAGAAGAAGAAAGAAAAAAAAAAAAAAAAAAGAAGAAAAGAAAAAAAAAAGGAAAAGGAATCTTTCAAATAGTAAAACAAGTTGAAACCTGAATTCCCAACTTAGGGCATAATCAGACATTGATTTTTTGACTGCCATGGGAATGGGGAGCATGAATAAGGACTACATACAGAGCTCAACCTGAATAAGCCATATAGATAGAGAATGACACGTTTTAAAAACTGATTGATTGAAAAATGGTAAAACAAGTAGATATTATCACAGATTTTTCACAAGGGAAAGATACTTCTTTATATTAGCCTCCCACAGGAATATACTAACATAGGTATGCTTATGGATGCTTTTCCAATGTCTCATTTCTTTAGATGTGTTTATTTTGATGAATTAATCTTTTGCTATTAGTCTGTGCTCTTTATATATTTTTCTTTCTATTTATTTTTTAAAAGCCTTAGTACTCAATTTAGAACAGTTTGAAGGGGTGGGTTTCTCCCCCCAGTAAGTAATTTATTCACAGAAAATTGCAGCTTCCATCAACCCAAGTCTACTCATGAGTCTGTATAAATTCCATAAACAGAGACAACTGAATGGAGAGGCAAAACTTAAGTGCAAACTAAAGAATTAGAAAAGGATGGTGACGATATCCCTTGTAGTTCAGTTCTCAAGAGAATACAGTGTTTTTGTTCATCCACCATACAAACAATTCACCAATATGCAACAATGTAAGAGTCGTAACACAGAACTATGACACAGAACAACCAGAGTACAAGAAAATGCTCTAGTGGATCTTCAGATCACTCCAGTACCCTCCTTAATGTGTGGGGCAATCATGGTGCTTCACCAGAGTGCTCCCAGACGTGCTGCAGGGTGCAATGCTAGACCTGGTGTGCGTGACTTGGCATCTGACATCTCTTAAAGAAGTTCTTTTCTTTGAATGTGCCCCATCGCTTTTTCAAGTGCACATAAGTCATCAACAGCTACACTGTTCCATGGCCATGAGTCCCCCATTCTAATAACAAGTGCCATGAAGGAGCATTTCCTTTCTTTGTTTCGAAACTAGCCTTGCCTAGTTTAATTTGATGTCTTCTAGTTCTTAAATTGGGAGAGACAGGGAACATCGATCCCTGTTCTTGTTCTCCATGCCTTCTAGTGATTTTATGGTCCTAAGGCAAACCAGAAAAATAAAAATATGCCCCTTGCTAGGATGCTTTTTTCCTTACAGTGACACTATAAGGTCTGTATGTACAGAGGGGTTTATGACAGCTGGGAAGGATTTTCATGACTAAAGATGATATGTGGTGAACCTGGTTGAACTGAAAGGCAATGGGTCTTGCGTACTTGCACACCTAAATCATTTATATGCCCTCTTTTTAGTAAAAATTCCTCCCAGAATCAAAATGCACAAGCTCACCCAAGTCCCATCCGCAGGATTTTAATTTCCTACCATTATCTTTATATGTGCATCTAAGACAGCAAAATCCTTAAATTCTGCTGCATTTCTAGCTGAGCAGGCAGTTCAAGGGTTTTGACACAACCATTCGCTCTTTGGGATTTAATAACTTCTAGCAAAATGCCACACTGCATGACTGATTTCAACTCAGCTCTGACAATTTGCACAAGCCAAGGATCCATCCCCAAATAAGGTGGTTTCTAAATTCATACTTTTCTAAAAGCAGTCACAAAGTATTTGTAAGTTCTCCAAGAACCTTAAAGCAAATGTGAGGAAGTGTTTCTTCTTCTGGACTCTATGTATTGCCAGAGAAAGCAGCTTTGCTGTAACTTCTTAAAAGCTTCAGGAAAAAAAAATCACTTATTTCAGTAAGTGGCAAGGGTGACTAAGCCATGCCCCTGTGGAGTGGATGGGAAGAGTCTGGCACTGAAAAGACTATAAAAGAACAAAATCATCTCACTTTTTTTTTTCTTTTAAGCCTCATTATAGATTAAATATATGAATAGCTTAAAATACATGGAGTTTAAACATAGATTACATTATAATAAATAATAAATTATTTAAAATATTGAAGTGATAAATTGGTGCTCTGACAATTTGTTATCAATTGGGATTGGCAGTGAGGTTAAAAACAAGCTGGTGCACCATTAGCATGTGCCCCTTTCCACTAGGGTTCTAAGGCTCCTGGGTGAGTGGCTGGTGTTTCCCAGTGGAGTAGGACCCCTTACAGAAGGAGTTGCTTACTTTTTGTCCTTTTTCTATCAGTACAGCCGCCTTAGCTGTTTTTTCCTAAATGTGAGGTTTAAACTCTAGATTTAAGCAAGTAAGTCTTCAATGGGAAATAGGAATGTCTTGGAAATTTTTCCCTAGTTATGAAAAACTGAGTTGTCCTGGATTTTTTGTTCCAACATCCCACGTTTCTCAACGCTTAGCTACCTTCCAGTTTCTTCAGTGTTTGAACAGATACCAAGAATTTGACATGTGTCCATGAGGAGCCTAAATGGGCTCTGTAAAGCCAAATACAGAGGTGCAAAGAAGAAAAGAGAACAATATGAAGAAAAGTCCTCATGCAGCTGCAAGGAGAAGGACAAGGTTGGCTGTGGTCCTCCACATGCCCAGTTAATCACCGCACCACTACCCTGTCATCAGGGCAGAAGAATAGTGATTTGTGCTTTGCCAGAAGTCTCAGCTGCAGCATGGTCTGTTGCAGAACTTCTGTGGTGGTTTGACCCTGGCTGGATGCCAGGTGCCCACCAAAGCTGGTCTCCTCAATGGGGCAGGGAAGAGAAAATATAACAAAAGGCTTATGAGTTGTGATAAGGACAGGGAAAGATCACTCACCAATTACCATCATGGGCAAAACAGGCTTGACTAACAGAAATGAGTTGAATTTATTGCCAACCAAAATCAGAGTAGGACAATGAGAAGTAAAACAAATTCCTCATGAGGGAAAGTGGAGGGGCAGGCACCGATCTCTTCTCCCTCACGACCAGTGATAGGACCCAAGGGAATGGCATGAAGATGTGTCAGGACAGTTGGATATTAGGAAAAGGTTCTTCTCCCTGAGAGTGGTTGGGCACTGGAACAGACTCCCCAGGGAAGTGGTCACAGCACCAAGCCCAACAGAGCTCAAGAAGCATTTGGACAATCCTCTCAGGCACATGGTGTGATTCTTGGGGCTGTCCTGTGAATGGCCAGGAGCTGGAGTTTGATGATCTGTGTAGGTCCTTTCCAACTTAGGATATTCTATGACTCTTTGAAGTCTTAAAAACACCTTCCCCACCCCTTCCTCCTTCCTGGGCCTAACTTTTTTTCCATATTCTACTTCCTCTACCCCAGTGACACAGTGACTTAGGGAATGGGGATTATGGTCAGTTTATCACACGTTGTTTCTGCTGCTGCTTCCTCCCCAGAGAGGGGAGTCCTTCCCTTGCTCCCACATGTGGNCCCTTGCTCCAACATGTGGTTCGTCCCCTGGGAGACAGTTCTCCATGAACTTCTCCCATGTGAGTCCTTCCCATGAGCTACAGTTCTTCAAGAACTGCTCCAGTGTGAGTCCCTTTACACAAGTTGGTGTCCTTCAAGAACAGGTTGCTCCAGTGTGGGACCCCCATAGGGCCACAAGTCCTGCCAGTAAACCTGCTCCAGGATGGGTTCTTCTCTCCACAAGTCCGCAGTTCCCTGACAGGAGCCTGTTCTTGCATGGGCTTCCCATGGGGTCATAGCTTTCTTTTGGGCATCCACTTGCTCCAGCGTGGGGATCTTCCATGGGCTGCAGGTGGGTCTCTGCCTCCCCATGGACCTCCATGGGTTGCAAGAGGACAACCTTCCTTGCTGGGGTCCTCACCACAGGTGGCAGTGGCATCTCTGCTCCAGTGCATGGAGAACCTCCTTCTTCACTGACCTTGATGTCTGCAGAGTTATTCCTCTCCTCTCTTCTCCGACTGCAGTACTTCCACAGAGTAACTTTTTCTCCTTCTGAAATGTGTTATCACAGAGGCTTCACTACAATCTCTGATGTGCTCGTCCTTGGCCAGTGACTGGTCTGTCTTGGAGCTTGCTGGCATTGGCTCTGCCAGACATGTAGGAAGCTTCTGGCAGCCAACCCTTTATCCCACCCTCCTTACCAGAGCTGTGCCATGCAAACCTGATACAGCCTCAGTGAATCACACCTAGCATCCCTGGAAACATTTCTCTTCAATAACGGTCTGCAGGCTGCCACTGTGTATTTGCATTATTCTACAAATACTTTTTGTTGTGAATCATGTAAAAATCATTGCCTATTGTGTTTCAGCTTCTTTAGCGTCTTCTGAAAATAGAAGATACGCTGAAGTAGTGCAACATTGTGCTTCAAGCCTGGGTTTTGTTTGGATATTTTTTTTGTTGGATTTTTTTGTGTTGGTTTTGGATTTTTTTCCCCCTGTTATTTTTCATCCTCTTTGAATGATCTGATGCTAAAGCATCTGTCACTGTATAGCAACCTTTATCACCAACATTGCTGCTTCTTAGGTACTTGAAATAAAATATCCTTTTCTCAGCAGAAGGCTGGGTTTTGGTTACTGGCTGGCTCACAGAAATTGTTCCACCTACCTGTGAGAGGCAGCCTTTTCTGGGCCATGGCAAACCCACTGCTTAGGACCTTGTGGTACTAAGGCAATAAAATGAAAATAATATATCAGCCTGAAAGTGCAGGGTAAGTCCAAATGGGCTGAGAGCAATACAGTACAAACTGAGATTTATTTTTCCCTGTGTGCATTCTATCAGTTTATATTCTAGTGGCTTCATATTTTTTATTTCACTGAGGAGCCAGCTTCCAGCTTCACTTTTAATTTTGGTATCTGTATTGCTGTAGAAACAGGGATTCCCTTTGGAAATGGTGGCTTCTACTTTTCTAAAGGATGATTGCTCTACAGCCACATTCAACCCCACGATGGTGCGGGCAGATTCATACCACTTACCCCATCTGCTACACAAATAAATCCATCCAGCACCTATGCACTAATAAAAGTGTGTCCCATAAGGAAGCATGAAAGCATCCCAGTTGTTGCGTATAAGAAAGGCCTCCAGATGAAGAGGTTGTGATGGGATGACTCTGCTTGTTCTCTTGGCTCCGAGAAGTGGCAGGACAAAGGAGGAGAACAGTGAGCTGCAAACGTATACACACACACACACACACACACACACATATATATATGTATCTTCAGGTTTACTTATATTTATGTATATATAAATACATTTTAGGTATCTACAATACATAAACACACACATATATATATCTGCAGGTTTACTTATATTTATGTATANATTGCTCTACAGCCACATTCAACCCCACGATGGTGCGGGCAGATTCATACCACTTACCCCATCTGCTACACAAATAAATCCATCCAGCACCTATGCACTAATAAAAGTGTGTCCCATAAGGAAGCATGAAAGCATCCCAGTTGTTGCGTATAAGAAAGGCCTCCAGATGAAGAGGTTGTGATGGGATGACTCTGCTTGTTCTCTTGGCTCCGAGAAGTGGCAGGACAAAGGAGGAGAACAGTGAGCTGCAAACGTATACACACACACACACACACACACACACATATATATATGTATCTTCAGGTTTACTTATATTTATGTATATATAAATACATTTTAGGTATCTACAATACATAAACACACACATATATATATCTGCAGGTTTACTTATATTTATGTATATATAAATACATTTTAGGTATCTATAATACATAAACACACACAAAAATATGACAGTCTGTGTATATACACATATATATATGAACATATGTATGGGGAAACAGCACCTGAGTTTCATGGTGAGCAGGGGCTGAGGCAGAGATGGAGCAGAAAACCTGCCAAAAATCCTTGTCTTTCTGATGGAAGGGCATGAGTTTACCAGAAGAAACAGGAAGGAGAAGAAAGATTTTAAGGAAAAGTGCCGGGAATTAAGAAATGTGTATTAATACTAGAGAAATACAGGCGTATACAAGTCACTGGTTCTGGATGATCTCAAGCTATTCAATTGATTTCCATCCCATCTCCTAACCCAAGGAATATAAGAGGGGTAAAAACAGATAATTATGTAGTTTTTTCCACAAGAATCCTTGAAAAATACACTTTGCATGATCAGTTAAAATCATCTTTCTAACAAGGACCAAACAATTAATCACTGAATAGATATTTTCTTTTAAAAAAAAAATATAATAAAAAATCAATTTCTCAATGAGGAGTGTTTCAAGAAAAAAAAATCAATCTGAATTTCTACTATAGCACCACAATTACTGCTGAAAACTGAAAAACAATCAGGGACTGATTAGTATATTAATGAAAGGTGAATATGGTACTGATCCTCAGAAGGCGAACAAAAGTAAGAGATGCAAATGCTTCATAGAGAATTAAATCCTTACCAAAAATAATTGAAAAAAAAAAAATTAACAGTTATCACTGAACACATACACATAAAAGAAATGTAGCATCTTTGAAACATCTCATAAAGAATAAAACTCCATGGACATGCACATACACATAAATATATATGTATAAACAGAATCACATCACAAAAAGTATTAGTCTAGATCACATTAATGAAATTAGTCAGCAATCCACACATTAAAACATGCTTTCAGTAAGTGTTTCTTGAAAAATTTCAAATAAGAAATAAATCAGGAACAATCAGATTTTGTATATACTTCATGAAGAAAAAAAAGCCACAAATTCATTAATAAATTATTCACCAGCTTTGCTCTCAAGTGTACTGAGAGCTGGCAAAAAGTCCATGTCTAAGGGTAATGCTAAATAACAGTACATAAAACAGAGAGGCACTGACAGGTAGCATAACACAGAAATCAGTGGCAGGTCTTGACTTAGTCAACATCCTCATTAATGATCTTAAAGCATAAGTAAACAGAAACATAATGAAATCTGTTGGTAGCTGGAAGGAACTGTGTATGCCAGTGTCAAAGGAAGGGGAATAATACAGAAGAAAAGAGATGCATGGGTGTCAAATAAAAAAAAAAAACACACTACAAAAAATTAATAAAAATGTTCCATACATACTTGAGAAGAACAACAGGCAAGTCTCAGATTCATTTTCCATCAATCACCAGGCACCAGTAGCCACACAATCAGAGCAGTTCCATGGAAGTCAGTGGACACACCAGTGAAGACTGAAGGAAGCATGGACCTGTTTTCCCCAACTGATGAGAACCTACTTGTTAAGGAGAGTGGCAGAGAGAGCCAAAAGTGGTTTTTGGTGCTGCATGATGAGGTGCAGAGAGGCAGCAGCATTTCTGACATAACCTACAGCAGCTCATGACCCTCTGTAAGCCACCCCATGGATTATACTACCAGTACTTTTAAAAATCTGTAAAATTGCTCCTCAAAATATTTAGAGGTGAGGGGGGTGAATAATACCAAAGGTATTTTCATAATTCTGTAGACTAGAAATTATGTACCTTAAGGTGGTAAACTAGTAAATGACTCAAAGATCCTTATTTGCTCTGGCTAAGAAAAATGTTGCTGCTGAGGCCTCAAACTGCTGTTTTGCCTGCTGTTTTCATTAGAAGCCATTCATGTTTTATTTAGATAGCTTCAATCAATGTGTATCCCTGTTTTATTTTTCAGTTAAACCTTGCCAGTGCAATCAACCTCATCTGTAAATTGTTCTGCATTGTCAGTAAGCTACTGCCTTCCAGTACTGTAAACTTGGTGTAGTTAATTGTTCTTAGAGAACAGGAAAAAATTTATTGGTAGCAGAGCAACGATTTATGGTCAATGCAACGGTGCTGTGTTTATTTTGAATACAAAATTCATATCACGCTGTTGGCTTTGGTATTTCTGCACCTTGGTGCCCTACTGGGGCAAGCATAGAGGAGGAGATGTCTGTTCTGAGTCTTTAAAGGAGATTGGGGACAAATGGGAATGATGGATCAATTTAGCTGGAAAAACTTGCTCTACCAAGGGGATATGCCTGGATATGTTTCTAGTTGAAGACAGAAAGCAAGCAGTAGGAGTTAATGGCTGTTCTTGATATGGATAGAGCTCACTGATGAAGTTCCTAAAAACTGTGTTAGGAGATGTGCTGTACAACATGTCTGAAAAAGGAGCAATTCTTAAAATGAAACGCTTCAGTTATAACAATAATGTTGGTCAGGCTAGTGAAAACAAGAGCTGACTAATTATTTTTGAAGATGCTGGGTAATATAATGGCAGACAAAACCCAAGGAAAACAGATGTAAAGTGAGGCACCTTGGAAAAAAGCAATCCAAGGGTCATGTAAACAACGTGAGCTCTGAGCTGGCTGCAACTGTGTAGGACCAAGACCACGAAAACAACATTTTAGTCCGTGACAATGCTGTATAAAATCATCGATGGTTTTAGGGAGCAGATAGAGAACAAACAGCAAATACTGTTAAACCCCAGTACAAAACCATTGTTCATTCCCATTTTGAACATTGTGTGCTACTCTGGTCCCTTCACCTGCAAACAAAATAAGATTAAAAATTCAGAGGACGGTGACAAAGATGACAAAAGCTATGCTGCAGTTTTCCCTTGATAAATGAGCAGTCTGGCTAGGGCTCCTCTTATGGGTCAGACTTGACTGAGAGGAGGTGTTAGTTTCCCGGAGTCACAATGCTAGAAGGAGCCAGATGCAGAAGAAACCCATAGGGATGGTGGGCTGCAGCCTTACTGAGGCTTTGCCAGGGCTGCTTTTATGGGTGCCCAACATCTGCATAGCCTCAAGGGAAAAACAGCATCAGATTGTGCAGCAGAAATCCAAAAAGCATTACATGTGAAAAAAAAGAAATTACATGTAACTGAGAAAGCCCCTGAAATTAAAACGGGTGGGAGAGTACTTGGGGAAAAATACCATTAGTGCTCACGCTGTTCTTACTCCTCCCTAGATGTATGCTTAGGGGGACAGCTGGAGCACGTGTGTGGTGATAGGGTGTGTGTGTGTGTAAGCTGTTTATATCCAGAACATGAACCATATGCTGCTTTTAAATCTTCTGAAACTAAGCAGCCGTGTCTCCCTGATCAGACCTTATCTTTAAAATGATGACCGACTTCTGGGACTTTCTTCTGTGCTCACTTCCTGCTTCTGTGAACCTGAACATGGCTCTTGGGAAGCATTGTGGATTGACAGCTTCAGCAGCTAAAAAAAAATAGACATAATAATCGCTGTCAGAGAAGGACTGGAAAGAGAAACTGAGAGCTTAATTATGGCTGCAAAGGAATGGGCTCTTTGTACAGGCGATGATAAAATGAGATAGAGGGAAGAAAGTACAGAGCATAGGAATTGCAGTCAGCTTTTGGAGACCATTAGCAGTTCTGTTTATGTTCATAACAATACAGCTAGAAATTTTTAAAAGGTGCAGCCTAAAAGGCTGCCAAATTATGCATCGTGCATTCTGCAAAAGCTACAGAATACAAGTAGCTTCAACATAATAGCATAGTAATAGGGAATATGTTGCAATCTGTCCAACTGAGAAATATTAATGCATAGAAATCCTTTGGGATTTTTTTTGGCTCTTAATTGCCATAAGGTTTATGCAAGCAGATCCAGCATGGTGGCCTTAAAAAGGAGGGGAAAAGACTGTATCATCATGGATACTGCTTTTCCACTTCATGAGAATGCAGGTGAAGACAAAGACATGATCAGCAATGACACAGAAAGCATAATTGAATTACATAAAAATTTATTAGGAAAACCAATACAGCATTGTGTGCATTAGAAACACAAATGACGCAACTTTCCAAAAACAAGTATAAAACATGATAAGAGCATTCAAAACTCATTGGTAGCTGGATTTGAACTGGACCCCCTGAAAGCCCAGATGGCAGAGCAGAAAAACAAACACAACAACAGCAGTAAAAGTGCCTGTCATTATTGCTAAGAGACTTACATTAATATATACCTGTGATTAGCATTCATATACTGCAGATAAAAACCTGGCTAGTTTGATGAACATTGAGACTTAGCTGTCTATAACACAAAGAAATCCAGCTTGATGAAGCAGGTGGTATTTTCTTGCCCAATATTCTTTGTACAAGAAAGCTGTATGAAGGTCAGCTACATACGGGTACGGCCTGAAGAGCTGAAATGCTGAAACATTTCTGCCTCGCCTTCCAGCTTACACTTCCCTGTGCAGGATCAGCTCTGCAGCCTGAGTAGATTATTCTGCTTCAGTCTCTTCAGGGGCTGGGATACACAGGCCCGGGCTGCCAGAGGCAAATGAGGGTCCCCATGAGGAGGGTAATATCTTACTGACCTCCCTGAATAAAACGATGATTTTAGTTCTTTAGGGAAGACCCTTCCATTTCAATCCATGTGTTAAAATAAATATGTTTTTTTCAAAGGCGTAAATGAGGCCCAGGGGTTGGTAAGAGTGGAATGCTCAAGGTCAGAAAAGCCAGCAGTCTGCAGGTGTTTGGTCATAGAGCCAACCAACAGCATATCCACCTGTATGTCAGTCCTTGGAAGGATATCAAGGAGCAGGCGATACTAGTGCTTTGAACCCTCCAAGCTAGAGGACAGCCACTTTCCCGATTAAAAGAAAAAAAATAACATGTCAACTAGCTCATCAATACAGTCGGCAGCCCCAGCAGGAAACCTTAGTCTAAGACTTTTAATACAGAAAAGAATGAGTGTGATCAGCTAGTGTTTAATGGAGACAAAAAGGCAATCAGTGGAATTAATTAAAAATAAATAAACATAAGAAAAAACAGGGGGAAACCGAACAAAAATCCCAACAAACCAAAATAATAAAAACCAACAAAAAACCCACCACCACCAAAAAAAAAAAAAAGGCCAATATGAAAAAAACAAAAAAAAACAAAAAGACAAAAATACATACATCACAGTGCAGTCATATTTTGACCCGGAACAGAGCATTGTAGAGGCCAGTGATGTTACACCACCCTTAGAATGACCACAAATTTCACAGGTAAAGATGATTTCTCCTCTCTTTGCAGACAAAAGCTTACAATCTTTAATGTACAAGTGGACATAAACTACATGGAGATTTATGGGCCCTGTATAAAAAGGCTATTCTATGTCAGAGTTGCAAAAAACAGAAGGCAAGTAACTTGTATCCTAGATTTAAATTTATGATGGGCATCCTGGATCAAACATCACAAAGTAGGCCTTCTGCTGTTTGCATCATATTCTCCATTGCCACGTCCAGGCCATCTCATGGCCAAAAACTTTCACAAAGAAGCATGTGGCACCAGGTAAGCAATACTGGAAAAAAACATCTGTACTTCAGTTCCCTCCCTGCACAGATCATTTGAGCAAGTTGAAACTGAGTAAGATGTGCTCGAAGAAAAGGGTGTACGGGGTAACACAAGTAGCTGGATGCTTTGTGCATATTGGTGTTCTGAGCTCAAACCACTGCAGAAACATCAGCTGAAGTTACCAGAGGATTGAGCCCAATGACGCATTATTTTCTAAAGAAAGCCCATCTTTGTGGTTTTCCTCAGCTTACAGAAGCAACTGTGCTCTTTAGAGGTAAGAACTTGCTGGCAACTGCCTGGTTTTGCTTTGAAGACAGAGGTGACACCATCTCCAACTCATTCATGGCTCAGTGGTTGAGTGCTGAAATAGGAAGTTGCTATATCTTTTTATTCCTCCTCTGAGTGTCTTCATGGGCTGCAATTCTCCACAGTGTGGAGTACCAAAGAGCACAAAAGATGAATGAAAGTCAAAATTCCCATAGCAGTTTCTTTGGAAAACCAGACTTAAAATCTATTAATGTTAATGGTATTTAGGGGTTTAACTGTGTCCCTTGAAAGAGCCTGATACAGGACACATCAATTTGCCAGTCAATTTACAGGGGCCTGGCACTGGATACAATCTCCAAATTATACTGAGAGACACATCTGAAAAACAATTCCTCTGCTTGAACCTTGTTCCCTACCTATGCTCTAAGCATCTCTTCAGTATAATGATATTCATATTCTCCAAATCACTATGCTGCTCTCATCTTGGCTCACTGGAGAATCTGTTGTGTATACTAATCGGTGTGGTATGTCCTATATATTAGGGTGCCTGGCTTAATTTGGAAATCTTCTTAAAATGCATACTTGAATTATTGATTGTACAGCTTAGACAATGAAATGAGATGGGGTAGATTTTAGAGTTATGAATAATAAACTCCTGCTCAGCCAAAGCTACCAAGAGATGAGTTCAAGCTTAAAGAGATGCCACCACTACACATTTTATAAATGCTAATGTCAGGCTACCAACACTCCTCACCACCTGTTTGTTATTTTTCTTTTTAGCCATGCAAAAGTATGGATTAGTGTGCAAGGGATTTAGGAGCACAATTCCCACTGGCCTCTGTTGAGATTATGCACCTGAAAACCTCTTTTGAAATCTGCTCCAGGTATTGATTGCTGTCAGATTTCCATTTGGCTGAATAGGTGAGGTCCCTGACCCCCTTTTCTTGTGTGCTGGTTGGTAACATTTTATAGTCCATCCTGTTATCCTTCATGAAAGACATTAGGTACATCTTGCTTGCTCCTCTTTCCCTTTCAGAATTTGTTCCAGCGTGCCTTTCTCAGTTCCTTTCTTCTACAGCCCTAATGAGCACAAAACTAATTGGATACATTTATAACCATACTTAGGAACATTCAAGACTACCCAGCACTGTTGCCTTTTTTGCACTGTTACGTATCAGTACCTTGGTAATGGGCTGCTCAGCATTTCCCACAGCCCTCAGGTGTGAGTGCACTCCCCCTTTCTGCATTTCAGTCATTGCTTCTGAGTTGTTTCGTGCCTCTACTGGTGCATTTTCGTGTTTTGTTTGCTTTCTCTTCAGCTGCCAGAGACTACACTAACTATCGGAAGATTAGATGTCCCATTTGTCTCAGATCATTTTCTTGTGACCCAATCAGAGGAAGCATTAAAAGATTTTTAAAATGAATGTGTGAAACAAGGATGTGCCAATCAACTGTACAGTAGGGGGTAAAAAAAAGCCATTATTTCAGTGACTGCTGATATGAGTTAAAAGAAAATTGAACTTAATAAAAAATCATTCTACTGATTTCTGGAATGGAGCTCAGGAGGCAGAAAGGTCATGCAGAAGACCAAAAAGATCAGTTGCATGTCTCTGCTCAACAACCCATTTCTTAAAGCCCTGATTTTTGGTATAGTCCCTTTGTCTATGTTTTGACCTAGTCTTATTCGATTTATATTTTTCACTCATTAAATTGTATGCATGAGGTATCCACTCTAGACTTAACCTTATGCATGTTTCACTGAAGGTATTTTCTGATGTATTTGATACGAACCACTCTGCTTGGTTTTATTATTTGAAATCTTCAAAATTTGTCTTTCTCTTATTGATTTCTTTCTTTTTGGGACCAGATTTACCCCTAACAATAGCATTTAGTCTAAAAAACAATTAGGATCACTTTACCATTGCAGTATAACCTCAAGTAAGTAAGTTAATTTCTTATTCAGTTTAGAACTTTTCTATTAATACTAAACTCATACCAGGGCAGCCAAAGCCCTCGGAGAGCACCTTTAAAGCACCAGTTTCTTAGCTGTGATCATTTCCTACTTTTGTTTCACAAATTGCTTTAAATCCTCCCAGAGTGTTGCAACAAGAGTGGTCTTTTCCCTTGTTTTTTTCTCTCAATCCTGCCTGCCAAGAGATAGGTGAGAAAAGTGGTTACAGATGATATGAGCATTACAGGATAGATGGTTAAAAGTACTGCCCAGCAGTTCCTGAGGGGCAATACAATATTTCTCCCAGTAGCTCAAACTGCTCTCAAGCCCAGCAAGCAATGTGAGCTGGAACCTTACCTTCTGGAGATCAGCATAATTCATCCTGCATGCTAATGCTGCAAGGGATGCCAGTGGTGGATTTCCCACTCCCTCTCATGGGAGATGTTGGTTCCTTGTAGTGCATAAAGGCTCCATGATCCAGGCTGATGGAATCGTGGTAAGGTGCAGCATGCAACATAAGGCTTCAAAGTGCCCTACAGATTGAGGTCAATACACTGGTTTCCTAAGAAGTACGGGCACCAAGTATCTCTGTGGTGTCGTGCTGTTTGTTGCAAAGAACATCTTATTTTCCTGAATACTACAAGAGTAAATCAACACCAGCCCAGAAGTTACTGCCCACCTCTTTGGTCCTAAAAATCATTCTGTTTGTCTCCTTCTCAACCAAGCCATTGCTTTTCCTGTTTATTTGGTTTGTCCTGATTTCCCTGGACTTTCTGACTTTTACCAGCAGCTGCAACCAACAAATATCTTTGCTTCCAAATTTGCTGTCAACCTCAGGGAAACCTCTCTGATGGCACAGCTTATTTTACTCTGCTATTTGTACTTCCTGTGTTTCAGCAATAACTATGTGGAGGGATATTAATTGCTCGTCCCATTTAGCCTGGCTGAAGCATGCTCAGCACAACCCATCTGCTTTAACGTGGCTTCTAGATCAAACGTCCCACTGCTTTACAACAGCTAGTTACATCTTCCAGCCTAATTTATCCACACACAAAAAGAGGCCTCAGACTCTACTGGAAAATATAACCAGAGCTAGCTCTGAGAACTCACAAGTTCAAATTAATGAGAAAACCAAAAAGCAACACAAGTTCTTTAAAGCAAAATTCTAGTGACAGTTTTTATTTTCTCCTACATTACATAAGTACTGGAACAACAGAGACAGGTCATGCTTTTTAAACAGTTGAAATAAGTTGAAATCGTACAGGAAGTCTGTATTGTTAGGTTTCAATTAAGCTAAATTATTAATGATTTTTGTGTCTAATTGCCTTATTACCTCAACTACAGAGAGATTCAAGTCAACAGTTCAGATAGCTCTTATGCAGGTCCATTTTGCAAACCACATCTAAGCCATCAGTCCACCAGTCACCACCAGTCTTATACAATGGTTTTGCCCAGCCTTCCCAGTTTGACTAAATACTACACCTTTCAGGGTAATACCCTATGTTGAGCATCTAGGCCAGGAAGTCTTCCCATGTCCCTGCTCCCTACACTTCAGGAAGCATTGAAACAGCGTCAATGCCTACCAAAAGAGTAGCAATACCAAAAGAGGATCAGGCGTATTTCTGTTTGTCATGGTTTAACTCCAGCCAGCAGCCAAGCCCCACGCTGCCTCTTGCTCACTTCCCCGCCAGTAGGATCGGGGAGAGAACTGGAATAGTAAAAGTTGGAAAACTCATGGGTCGAGATAAAGACAGTTTAATAGGAAAAACAAAAGCAGCACACTCAAGCAAAGAAAAACAAGGAATTAATTCACTGCTTCCCATGGGCAGGCAGGTATTCAGCCATCTCTAGGAGAGCAGAGCCCCATCACATGTAAGAGATAATTGGGAAGACAAACACCATCACTCTGAACATCTCCTCTTTCCTCCTTCTTCCTCTCACTTTATATACTGAACATGATGTTATACAGTCTGGAATACCTCTGGTCAGTTTTGGTCACTTGTCCTGTCTGTGTCTCCTCCCAATCTCCCATGTACCCTCAGCCCCCTCCCCAGTGTGACATTACAAAAAGCAGAAAAGATATTGGCTCTGTGTAAGCCCTGCTCAGCAATAACAAAAACATCTCTAGATTGTCATCACTGTGTTCAGCACAAATCCAAAACACAGCCCCATAGCAGTCACTGTGAAGAAAATTAACTCTACCCCAGCCCAAACCAGCACACTGTTATTGAGACACTGAGAACCCATCTTCTGCTCCATAAGGCATTGGGCATAAACAGGCTGCAAGGAAATACAAAAGCTGCAAGCTGGGGACCAGTTGCCCTATGGCACTTTCTCTCCATCATGCTGCTCTGATGGTGCCAAGTTACTGCAAACTTGCTATAATTGGCCAGTGTGCTATGGCTTAAACTACCCCTTAGGTAAAGGGGAAAGTATTTTTTTGATGACCCGTGTTTTCATAATTAAATTCTTATTTGTTGCACTTCCTATGCAATATGGGAGAGGGTCTTCTGTTAGGTTTTTTGAGGTTATTCTCACACCTAGAAAAATGATATAAAAATGAAGATGAAGGTACATATTAGAAGCAAGAGATCACAAAAGTCAGGCAAAGTGTGAGCCTTGGCTCTGATTTCTGCTCATGAACAACTACTCATCTTGTGATTTTCCTTGAGCCAAGTGCAAGTAATCTCACTAAGATTCATCCCTGAAAATGAGTGTGGGAGAATTCAGCATATGATAACATGAGTTGCTTCCCTTGTAGTGAAGGATCTCAGAGCACTTTCCTACACCAGGACTGTAGAGGCGATGAGGATAAGGAAGAAGAAAACACAGAATGTGGAGTCTCTCGGGGTCTAATTCAGTGTTGCTATCTAGCTCTCATTAGTTGTTAAATCATTGAGCTTGAATTGTGAGGATTTAATGATGGAAATGTGGGTTTATTAGAGATGAGTTTTGCTGGATCTGTAGCAGGAAGCCTGTGATGTTTATTTGTATCACTCCATAACATTTGTTTTTCATAGTTCATGTATTTTTGTCATGACAATACTTCACATTGGGAAAAAAAAGGTGAAAACCAAACAAGCCACATAATATTTGATCATGAAGTAAAGAACACTCTATATATTTTCTGCAGAGCTCGTAACAAGCCTGAAAAGCATAAAAGTGTACCAATGAACTGGTCCAGATGACAAGCGTCTCTGAGAATAAGGTAATTCATTACAGAATGTAATGGCTCAGCGACAGTTGTTTATGGAAGTTCATGGAAACCTGAGAGAAAGAAAGAAAACAACTAGGACACAGATCTTTAGAAAAAAAAGAAGAAGGAAACAGAAAAAAAGAGAAAAGATTCAAAAGTACAGTCAATTACAATTCACTGAACCTAATTTTAAACCATCATAAAAATAATGAAATGATCATTAAAGCTCCACATCTACCTGGGGGATAATGGAATAATGAGCAACAAGCAATGCAAACACTACAGTGCCAAGGTGGTATGTGTGACAAATCCTCCTGAAGAAAATTCATTGGGACCCCAAAATCCCGGGTGAACACATTTGAATAATGCAACTTAAAATGGTGATTTTTTTTTTCCGTAGGAGAAAAGGTTGCAATTTGATTGTGTTACAAGTTTTCTGGTGTAAAACACCACACTGAATTTCAAGGCCTAAGGGGCTGTCTGCCTCTTCAAGTAAAAATACCTGAATGCAGGGGTGATGGATATGGAAAAGGAGTAGATTACAGAGTCTTACAAAATGATAGAGCAGCACAACAAATCAATGCACTTCGGGGTTGCTGGTGAAGGTAAGTTATATCCTCCAACTGCACAGAATAACTGCTCTTTATATAATCACACCTGGGATATGGCATTAAATTGCAATACCTCATTACACATTCTTACAAAACACGAAAGAATCTGCTGGAATTTAGATCCAAAGAAGAAAAATTATCAGACTCTTGGAAAGACTGATACACAAGGAGAGATTAAGTAGCTTAAATATATAGCTTATCTAATCAATAATTAAGCAAGGGCAGGATAATGGCTAAAAAATATGTAAGAGAAGAATAATTATTTTGCATGATGCATGGTCCCAATTCAGCACAGTGCTAAAACACATGTGCAGATCCATTAGCCCTGTGAAACACCAACGTACGTGATTTCAATGGAGCTTAAGCACATACCTAAATTTAAGCATGCCTTGAAGTACTCTGATTAATTTGGGCCATAACCGCG
This sequence comes from Grallaria varia, assembly GCA_013396735.1. Classification (NCBI taxonomy): domain Eukaryota; kingdom Metazoa; phylum Chordata; class Aves; order Passeriformes; family Formicariidae; genus Grallaria; species Grallaria varia. The sequence continues at coordinate 425,627 of VWZG01008382.1, read as the reverse complement.
AGTAATGGTATGAAATTAAGAAATCCAAAAATGTAGGCTGAACAGCAGGAAAATCTTCCAAACGGTGAGATATATGAGGCTGGGGAGTAATCACTCAGGGGAGTTGGTGGAAACCTTATCCCTGGACAGCTTTCAAGTTTTGCTGGACAAAGTACTGGGAAAATATCCTTTGGGGAATAATCTTGCTGTTGCCTCTGGAGACAACTGTACAACCTATTGCAAGTATTCTGTGTATAAGTTTTTCTGGGCTGACTCAGAGCATTACGCCTGAGACACAATTTCAAAGAGCCTCAATAGTGCAACATCTGAAGCTCTTCCTTGCCTTCCCCCACAATTTATTTTTTCCATCTTCATTATATGTAATGCTATAAGAGGAAAAATAATACCCTCATCACACTTTTAGCCTAGCGGCTTTTTGTCTTCTAGTCACTGACTAAACATTGATTTCATTCTCACCTCTGTATTAAAATAGATATATAGGAAATCTAATTTCAACTTGTAGGGCTTTGTTTCTTTCCCAGAGCATGTGGGGTGAGTATCATCAGACAGGTAATCATACCTTGGAGAATCTCATATCTCTGAGCATCCAAACTGAAGTAGTATTAAAGATGTGGGGGTTTGGTGGTTTCTTTTGTTGGTTTGTTTTTTTGTTTTCTCCATCCAGACTCTGGAAGAAGGGCTGCTACAAAAAAGGACTTTTCCAAAGATGGAGCAGTAGATTCTCTGAGAGCTTTTCCCACTGGGGATAACAATTTTGGTTACCCAAATGTGAGGCCCAAAGCACAATGGATTTTTAGTTGCTTTAAAAATCTAATTGTTCTTCAAGTAAACTTTTGTAGAAGAATGTGCATCATTTAGTTGGACTTTCAGGGGTATTTTGCAGCCACGTGGGAAAGGACAGGTGTTTTCTACTATGACTTTGCAGAGATCTACTGGAAATGGAAACAGTTGAGACAGACCTATTAAAACTTTTAGATTTCCATTCCTTGACCACAGCTGACATTCTTCCTTTTTTTTTTTTTTTTTTTTTTTTC